>JAOXJP010227575.1:0-11278 GCA_025762735.1 Platanus orientalis | reverse complement strand
GTATAAGAGACAGGAAGCTTCGTTCAGTTTGGTTTGGTGGAATTCAAGCCAAGGTGGAGATTTGTTAGAAAGTGTCTTGAATTCACATGCAAGAGTCAAAACATTGGTTTTTTGCATGTGGAGTATTTTGGCTATTTAACCCACTTTAAGAAATAAGGTTTCCTTTGGGTTGTACATCTTTATGAGTTTTGTGCAGCTATAAGAAGACTGCAACAGGTTGTGGGTTTGTGTCAAGACTTTGTTTGTGAGAGGTAAGAACGACGACTTGTGGAGAGTTTGTTTTGGGTTTTTCCTTAGGGCTTCGCCTTTGGGTTTGGGAACTCGCCGTTATGCATTTTGTAATCTCTTTTTTCTCTGTTTTAGTAGAAGTTTTTGATCATCTTTGCCCGTAGATATAGGAAATCTTCTCAAACCATGTTAAATATTATATTGTGTGATTGTTCTTTGTTGTTTATTGTTTTCTTATTTTGTTTCACGCGTATCGCATATTTGAATCCAATTCGTGTTTTATTCCAATGTATTGTTTTGTCACAACACTCTCATATTGACCTATATCAATAACATATCACCTTCATCAACTTGAAGATGATGATAAGGATTAATAGGCATCTCACAAGGTCTCCAACTTAACATACCGGAATCCTAGAAGAGAACTAAAACATTCTTGTGCTATGATAGAAAGGTACCCTTCTTGAACTCAATGTCAAGAAAGTATCTTGGATGTCTTAGATCTTTGATCTCAAACTCCTTCCCATAAAACATTTTGAATTTACGGATCTCATACTGATCATTCCCAGTGACGATAATATCATTTGCATACACTATGAGAGTTTTCCCCTTGCATCTTTAATGTTTGATAAGAGAGTATTATCAGCTTGGCATTATTTATACCCATTCTTGAGCATGACAGTACAACATTTCCTAATTGTACTTAAGGACATCTCTAACCCTACTTAAGGAGACTGTTTCAGATCATATAGAGCTTTCCTGAGACGGCAAACCTTCCCTTTACTAGTAAAGTACTGAAATCCTAAAGATAATCTCATGTACACTTAGTCTTTGAGATCTCCATGAAGAAATGCATTACTAACATCAAGCTGAAATAAAAGTCATCCCTTATTGATTGCAACCAGTATCAATATACATAAGGAATTCATCTTTGTCATAGGGCCAAAGCATTCCTAATAATCATTACCATGTGTATGAGTATAGCCCTTGGCTACTAATCTTTCCTTATATCTTTTTACTTTACCATCAGGCTACAACTTTATTGAAAAATATCAATTGTATTCTATAGGCTCCTTTCCTTGGAGTAGTCAACTACATCCCAAATATATATTTTTTTTCTAAGAAATTCATTTCTTCTTCCATTGCCCTTCTCATTGCGGCTGGAAAAGAGCTTACGACACACTGCATATAATGGAAACAACAGACAAAGATTGAAAAGCTCTAAACAAAGAAGATAAAGAATTATAACACATGTGATTAGCAATGGCACGATGAGTATTACAAGTACCCTTTCTAAGAGCAATGGGAAACTGAGAGTCAACAAGAGTGGATGAAACAACATCTAGAGATGTAGACATACGTTGGAGAGGCATATGAGGATTTGGGGCAGCTCTCTTTTTCCTAAAAGACACCTTAAAAAAATCTTTCTACTTTTGGGCTGCCATTGCCTCTTCCTCCCCTGACTATGATCTTGGGTAGGCATGCTTCCACCATCACTGCAAAAGAGTTTGGAGGAATGGGTAAAGGGAGAGAGGACTTATCTTCACCTTCATCTCAAAGCTCCCCTTGAAGAAGAGGCTACACAGGAAAAAAAAAAAACAGAATTGACTCCAGAAATATAACATCCATGAAAACAATACATTACCACGTAGAGAGATAATAACACTTGTATCCCTTTCGGCTTAGAGCATACCCAAGGAAGATACATTTGAGAGCTTTGAATCTAGTTTTGATCAATCTAACTTGTGAATATGCACATAGAAAATAGTAATACACCTAAAGACTTTTAAAGGAAGAGAGGACACAACATAGGAAATAGAAATGAGAGATGGGGGGAACTTCTCCCCCATGTGGATTCTTACATATACTCCGAAATATGTGTCCGGTCTTTAGTGATGCAGCACAATAGAGATGATATCAAAGTTGATATAGAATGATAACCAAAAATCTTAAATAAAAGCCAAGTAAAGTAACGGAAGTAATAAAAGAGAAAAATAAAAGATAAAGAACTGATTTGAAGCTTTTCCAATACCAAAACAGGGGATCTAGGCCTCCAACAAGCTTGAATAAACTCAAGGAATCCACCTTTAGGGAAAACCACTCCTAGTTTTTAAACTTCACAAAAGAAGAACACACTAGTCAAGAACTAGAACGCAAGAAAACTCTGTATTCATCAATTTCAATTTCAAAACTAATAGAAGATGGGTCTATTTTATAACCCACAAATTACCTTCTTAGGGTAGGTACAACTTAGCAAATCATTCCATAAAAGAAACTTCAAAATAAAGATAAATAAATAAAATAAAATCTCTCAAAAGAGAAATAAAATCCTCCAAAAGAAAAGAAATAAAGAGAAGAATAAAATAAAATCCTACAAAATCTAACTCAAATTAAAGATAATGTTGCTTTAACATGCACCACATGATCTCTCTTTGCATCTACACATGGGGGTCCCACCCATATGTCACGTGGACCCCACTTCAAACTGGATGCCTGCATCAAACTCCCCTTGTTTGAAAAAACTCGTCCTTTAGTTTTATAGTGAAGAAGAATCAGCAACCTTGGAAATCTTGAATTGTATAACTATCGGCATGTCTTGCCGCAATCAGCTGGAAGTAGAAAAATCTCATAACACAAATCATCTACCTTCGTCTCTTGTTCATGGGCTAGTGTAGCTATTAGAATTGTCTGGAATGTGCTTTTCATCAGTTAGTTGGTCACGAACTGGGACAACAATGGTACATATGTAAGCAACCACCATGGCCTCATCTATAGGTTTGTATTTTTCATTAGGCTGCTTTGAGTTTTCCCTAGTATCTATCTTAGGCTCTTCCTTAACTGCATCAACACTTTTTTCGATCTTCTTATCCATGGGATTTTAAACACTTCCAATTTCCACTAATGGCACCTTATTAGTAGGCTTGAGTAGAAGATGATACCATACATTATGGTTATAAAGTCGCAACACTTGGGTCACCTTATTAAAAGTAACTTTTTTCTCCTCAATCCATCATCTGCCTAAAATTACTGGTGTGTCAGTTAAGGGAAAATCACACACTAGGCATTCAGTACTATCGAAGTAGCCTCTACCGTGATGGAATTGAATATCAACAACACAGTCTTTAACATATCCACAATATTTTAGATTTTCCGGATCTTATAAGAGCTCTTCAATAAAAGATGTAGAAATAAGGTTCTGATCACTCCAAGCACTAATCGCTATTTTATTTGTCTTCCCAAAAGGGAAAACGAACTCAATATTTACTAGAAGAACCATTTCATCACTTCAGATATTCCATAAATTTCCAGGCTAAGGACCCTTTTCAAAATCTCTCCTCTATCTTCCCAAGGAACCCAACTAAGTAGAGACTAGTTGGAACTTGGCTCTCTAATACCAAATTGATGTAACACAATAGGGATGATATCAAAGTTGATAAAGAACGATAGCCAAGAATTTCAAATAAAAGCCAAGTAGTGGAAGCAATAAAAGAGAAAAAGAAAAGTTAAAGACCTGATTTGAAGTTTTTCCAAACTCAAAACAGGGGATCTTTACATCAACCAAGCTTGAATAAACCCAAGGAATCCACCTTTGGGGAAAACCACTCCTGATTTTTACACTTCACAAAAGAACACACTAGCCAAGAGCTAGAATGCAAAAAAATTCTTCATTCATCAATTTCAATTTCAAAATTAAGAGGGGATGAGTCTATTTTATAGCCCATGAGTTGCCCTTTTAAGGTAGGTACAACTTAGCAAATCATTCCATAAAAGAAACTTCCAAATAAAGATAAAGAAATAAAATAAAATCCCCCAAAAGAGAAAGAAATAAAATAAAGGAATAAAATAAAATCCCAAAAAATCTAACTCAAATTAAAGATAATGTTGCTCCAACATGCATCACATTATCTCTCTTTACTGCTACACATCATGACCCATCTTAAACTCCATAGAAAATATCAAACTTTGTAGATACCTTGATAACACTAGTTTTTATTTGAATTACGTAAGTCTACAAGAACCTATCGAAAAATTTTCCACCTTTTGAATTCTCATTCAGATTCCATAGTAATGTACCATTTGCATAATCATCAATATTCATTCTTTATTACTTTTGCAGACTGTTCTGATCAATTTGGCTTGAACTGACCCAACCACAACCAGTAACCTTGGCAGGTAAATGGCCTATCAGACAAAGATAGCAATTAGTGTTTAAAATAAATACACTTAATACCTGTTGGGAAATCTCAGGCTGAGACGCATAATCATTTCCCTATTGAACCAGAAAATCAAGTTAGCTTTTAATTCCATTTCAGTAGAAGATTGTATAACCAGCACTAGAGTTCAACCATAAGGACATCTTACCAAAATATTTGTGTTCCCTGATTCGTATTCAAATTCAAGCTTCTCATCTTCACTCTGGGCATACATAGATTGGAGAGTAAACCGTGTTACTGGGATTCCATTAGGACGCTGATGATCATCCATTACAATCTGACAGAGAAAGGTAATGCAAATGAGAGATAAACAAAGTAAAACCCTTGAGAGGGGACATAAGAAGAAATGAGAATGTCACCTAAATACAACTAAATACATCTGAAGCAAAAGTATGTATCAGACAATGAAATAAATGAATCCATCCATCTATTTAATCTGCTTCACGAATTAACTGCAAACACACTTGTGATGCACAGAAGGGTTTGATTCACGCCCATGCACAAACACACACATTATAGCTGACTTTATGATGCCCTTTATAAAGGTCTAGCGTCTACAGTCTACACAACTAAATTATATATGTAAAATGCACCAGGAAAATAACAATATTAATTGTTATCCCTGTTATTGCATCCATTATCCAGTTACTTTATCCCATTATTAACATTTTGAACATTATTTTAATGATAATCAATTTTTAGTCAAACAAAATATGGAAGAAGGTATAGTGTTCAGTCATTACATGCTTTAGAGCCTGCATCAATGGTTTTCAGACATGAAGAGGGCTCCCATGGCAGATCTAGATTGTCCATCTGATAAGGTACCCTGTAGATTAGCCACACATAAAAGTGCCTTTATCCAAATCAGCCCATTACCCCAACATGTAATACAGAATGAGAAACAATCCATTCTCAAATTTGATGGGTTTATGCAGGGGTATTTTGAGTATTTTGGATTTAATATCTTGTATGGAAATAATTTTTTATTTCGACAGTTTTAGGTTAGTCAGGGTTATAGAATAGGTTTTATTTATTTTTTAGGAAAGTGAAATATCTATTTCCATCACTTTTTTAGGCCCTATTTTGAAAGGTCTGAACTTGCCCGTTTGACTTGATTTTGGTGTCATTTGAAAGGTTATCCAATTACCTCTCCAATGAGCCCAAGATTTTGTGAATCCAATGTGATTTGGAAAAGTTATGGCTACAATACTGGCATGGTATGACTCTGTGAAGAGATTTAGCTATTTTACAATTTTAAATGGGATTTGGAAAGCATGAGGTGTGAAGGCTATATATATATATAAATGCCTTGTAACTGAAATTTTATTAACGAATTGAAGATTTATTGAATGATGTAAATTGTTAAAGCTCTTGGAAGTGTGATTGCTTCCAACCCTAGGTGTGATTGCCTAGGCAGCAGCAACTAGTGTGATTTCATGTTCGTATCTAATGTAGGATAGTGGTCACTATGAAGTGCAATTAGTGAAGAAACAATGGGATTTAAAGAAGGGGTTTATAACAGGTTTATAAAAGCTACGGCAAAGTCCTGCAAGGACTAAATCTAGACAAATTTAAGGGCTGATTTGGGGTTTAATCAGGGCCAAAATAAGTCTGGTTTTGAAGATATCAAAAGGACAAATCTAGACTGTTTTAGCTGCGTGGAGTTCAAAAGCTGGGAAATAAGCAGGTTTAAAAAAAGGTAAATCTGGGGCTGAAATCAGGCTTTAATAGGGCTAGTTCCGAGGGGAAAACAGTGGGTATTGATAGGGATTTCAGGTTGATGTTGAATGATTTGCAGAACAACCACTAGAATAATGAAGAAGAAAGAAAGTGAAAGAAGATGTTGATTAGGAGAAGAGAACAAAGGAAAAAATAGAGGTATATAGGAGAAGGCCACTCACTCGTGGAAGATAAGAGGAGAAGAGAGAGGGGAGTCCACAACTTCAACTCACAAAGAGGAGAGAGAGGCTTGGGTCGCAACCCACACACCTCAATTCAAATTTCAAATCTGCAATTCATAATAATCACCAACTTTTATTTCATATTGTGTTGCCTTTAATTAGGCTTACATGATTGGCAAAATAAAATCTTAACTAATTTAGAACTTGATGTAGGATACCTAAGAATTAGGCACTTACAAGATGAGTATGATGGGAGAAGGCAAGAAACAAAGTAAAGAAAGGCAATAACTCAAATCTTGGATTCAAGAAGGGGAAAAAAATAAATGTAAGCAATTAAATAATTCAAAAATGTAATTAATGACAACAAGAAAGAAATTCTTGAATTAAAGAAAAGAAAGGAGAAGATTAAATCAAGAAAATAAGAAAAGAGAATAAAAATAGAAGTAGTTTAAAAGGAATCAATAATTGAAATCTTTAATTAAAGAATAAGAAAGACTAATCAAATCAATTAAAGAAATCAAGATTTCAAGTAAAAGATTACAAAAAATCAATTCTTGATTTAGTTTAAGGAAAAAACATAAAATAATTCAAAGAAAGAAAACAAGACTTAAAGAAAGACATAAAAAAAAATAAGAATTAGAAGAAGATTAAAAGAGAGAAGAATAAGATGATGAATAAGAGAATAAATATTAAAGATTAAATAAGAAGAATAAAGAAGAAGAAAAGTAATGCACCTTAATGTGAGAAGTTTAGAAGATAATACCAGTCCAAATCATGGACTCCAAAGAAACCAATTTTCTATTCTAAAATAATCAAATCTCAAAACTCAATTACAACCTAAAGATCCATTTATTTATAAACTTAAATCACTTAGACTCCTAATCTGACTAGGACTCCTAATTAAAATTCTCTATTTCCAATTAAACCCTTGGCTATTAAAACCTTATTACATAAAAGCCCTTTCTGAAGAGGACATGGAAACAAGGTTGGGCCCACACTTGGCCTTGGTGGAGTTCACACATAGGCAAGCAAGGAGAGTATGGGACCATGTTAGGAGAGGCGTGGATTTGTTTTAGAGTGCTCTAGAACAGGTTTTATTAGTTTATTTTCTGTTTTTTCATTAGTTATTAGAGTAAAACATGGGGGGAATAATAGTTTTTAATACAGGTTAATTTTGTGATTAATGTAATAGAGCCTTTAAAGGCTTGGTCCATAATACAAGAAGGGAGCCAGACGAATTTTAAGCATTGTGATGAAGACATCTTGCCACGTGGCAAGTTAAGAGTGTACTAGTATAGGAGGAAGGTTCTAATGAGCCTATACATGAACTAGGATGTATTTTGAGTCTATCACTTTGATTGGGGACTGATTTAATTGAGTTTCGAACTACTTCTTGTTTTTGAGGCATGTGGGTACACTTTCCATATTTGTGGGGTCACATATATGTGCTTGTATGGAGGACATGTTGCTAGAATTTTAGTTGAGTTTTTAGACCTTTCATTGTATTAGTAGAATCAGGGATATAGATATTTTTTTTATATGGGATGTATTTGGAAAAGGCACAATTAAGCCTTTTTTAGTTTGGTCAAGTACATAGGAAGAGGGGACAATTTTTTCATCACCCTTTCCTATTTTTGAGTTTCTAAATTTTGTAAAAGAGGGTTTATACCCTAATTTATTTTATAAATATAAGGGGGGACCTATGGTCAACCACCCTAGTTTTATGCAAAGTTTTGAAGCAAAATTGCTCTATGTTCTCCATATGGCTGAACAACTTCAAGCTCCACCAAGGCTTGCTTGAGTTGGTGCTTTCTCAAGATTGGAGGTTGGTGATTTCTTTGAGGTTCCTATCTTTTCATCTCCATCTTCCACTCCCCTCACCTCTTCAATCTTCTCTTTCTCCCCTCATCTTCTTCCATCTTTTTTGCAAAGTTTTACTGGTTTTTCTCCCAAGAATTTGCTGTCCAAATAAAAAAAACCTATTCCCATCATCTTAAATCACCCTCTAAAGAGCTACACAACCTCTTTTATCCCTTACCTTCTCTACACCAGCAACTAACCTACCCACATCCCTCCACCAATTTCTGTCAGCCCACAGCACTCTTCATAATCCCCATATCATTCGACCAGTCCATGTACCAGGAAATTCATTGATTTTGATAAAGAAACCCTATTGTACACTGCCCAGAAATTTTTCCAGCAATTTTTCTCGACTTTTGATAGTTTTACATAGGGGTTTATACCATATACCATGCAGCTGGCATAGGATCAGCATACTAGGTGTTTTGACCTATCAAACTCAAACCCTTTATTCTATGACCTGTGGCTCTCTTAGCTTTGCAATCCCATATTTATTCTTGGTGTCTTCATCAAAACTCTTAACAGTTTTATGATTGAGTTAACTGGGACTGAGCCCAACTGATCATTGTTGAATGGACTATTGAATGCTGAAGTTGAAATCTTAATAGTATTGGTGCTTACTGCTGCTGCATGCTAGAGTGGAGATATCCTTGCAGTCCAGGTGTTTGAATATATTCCTAAACACTGACCGTGGAGCTGCCTCCTTATTCTACCCTGTTGGATACTATAGCAAGAAGTTCGTGGGCTGATGACCACTATAAATTGTTGTTATTGAGGTTTATAGACTGATTCAAGGGGAAAAATTAAATGTAAAAAATTAAACATTGCTGCTCTGTGTAAATAACTTCGCACACAAACTGTTCGAATATATGTACCTGAGGTGTGCTTGCTTGTGGGAATCGAAGAGTGGTTGGATGTCTAAATGCTGGAGACACTTCTGATTGAAGCGTGATTGTTGTATATCATT
Organism: Platanus orientalis; assembly: GCA_025762735.1. NCBI lineage: Eukaryota > Viridiplantae > Streptophyta > Magnoliopsida > Proteales > Platanaceae > Platanus > Platanus orientalis. The sequence continues at coordinate 2,108 of JAOXJP010227575.1, read as the reverse complement.
CTCAACACCTTTATTGATAAAAGGAAGTCGCTGGACAGATCAAGCTACTGTTTGCACAGTAGGTGTTTGTCTGTTTGATAAAACACGTAAAAGGCTAAAGACTTGACTCCTGGGGTATAACTTCAAGAAAGAGGTCTTCATCTTGTTCAGATATTGAGAGGAATTTTTTACCTTGTTACTTATCACTTTCTGACCTAGATAAAAGTCATTTACAATGCTTGATATCATAACTCACCCATGACATAAGCTTGCACAATCTTTTGTTCCCTTCCGTATACTTTGACCACTTTCATTACTTGCTGCCAGCACCTTGGATGACCCTTCCATAACCTCTCATTCGACCTTCTAGTAGGTTCTTTGCATTGATTATTTAGCTATCTCTTATTATAGATAGTAGTTGATAACAAAAGCATATTAGTCTTTGATTTTCAGATTTTACATGTCATTTACCTTTCAGGTTTTGAGGGGTTTTATCACTAGTTCTCTCTTTGTTACTTTTGAGTACTTGATAAGAGTAGGAATTTAGTTTATTGTTAATTTGCTATCTTTATTTACTTATGGATCTCTAAGCACTTCAATTTTCTCATGCATGCTACATCAAATTTGGTATCGGAGTCAAGTTACATCTAGTTCCATCTAGGTATAGTCTCACTCACCCTAGTGCTGTTAGCCATACACTTTCACTCACTAATTGAGCATTGCATGACATCATATACTTGCTGTTTTTAGACTTGCATATCCACATCTTGAGCATCATATAGAGTATCCTAGGTGGCAGATTTCTGTCCAACAGTACCTTTACACACTCCCATCACCTCTTAGGTAGTTAGTACACCCCTTTGGTTGTATCAGTGCATGTCCATAAGGTTCCGGATTGACTATCATCCAAAGATGGTTGAAAACTAATATGATTGGCAACTAACTATCCAACAATTGACCCAAGAGGTACATTCAAATCAGAGATGAAGTGAGGGCCATAGGTGCAAAGTACAGACAAGAGGATGAATGGGTTAGAGAACCCTAGAAGGGAAGGTTCAATTGAAGGTGAGACTTCTAGAGGACCCCATAGAGTTAGAAACACCCCTCCACTAAGTGAGGTCTAGCAAGGTGACTAATGATGTGACCATGAGGTCAGTCAAAGTAGAAGCACCTCAATTTGACGGAAAGGTGGATCCCAATGGCTTTCTGGAATAGCTTTCAGGCATGGATTCTTATTTTGAGTGGTTCCATATGTCCAATGAATGCAAAGTCAAGTTTACCAAGATGAAATTGATTGGGCAAGCTAGATTTCACTGGGATAATGTGGAACAACAAAGGCGATTAAAGTGCCAGGATTTAGTTGATAGTTAGGATGACATGAAGGAACGATTAAGAGAGAAATATGTTCCTTTATCCTATCATTCTAGTCTAGTGGATCAATGAAACTCTGTAAAACAAGACAACTTGTCCATCACAGAGTACATCAACCACTTTGAGGAGCTTATGTTGAGGAGCAAGATAACTGAGGATCTAGCTATCATGCTAAGTAGGTTTAAGCTAAGACTACGACCTGAGTTTTAGAGGGAGTTGCTACACGACCATATCACTGACTTAGAAGAAGCCTACAGGCAAGTCGGCGAATTAGAGTTTTACTTGAAACTCCAGCCCCATGTCTTTTTGATAATCATAGATCTAACATTAGACCTGATGTGTCACTAAGTAAACCTCAATTTGGAGGACAATTTTAGAGTGGACCTCTTAGCAATTCAAGCTTATTCTATAGCAAGTTAAGGGCAAAGAAGTTGCTAGAGTCTCCCAAAGCACCTACATCTAGTGGTTGTTTTATATGCAAAGGTTATGGCCATAAAGTAGCTCAGTGTCCATCTAAAAGGAACAGTCTTTACATAGAAGACACAGTGAAGGATAGTCTTGAGCCTCATGATGAGAAGAGTGACGCAAGAGAATTGAGATGAACCAAAGTTGATGTATAATGATAGCCAAAAATATCAATAAAACCCAAAGTGATGTAGCGGAAACAAGAAAATAGAAATGAGAAAAGATAAAGACCTGATTTGAAGCTTTTCCAAACCCAAAACAGGGGATCTTGGCCTCCACCAAGCTTGAATAAA
>JAOXJP010227574.1:0-11278 GCA_025762735.1 Platanus orientalis | reverse complement strand
TCAACTAGCTACCATTCATTAAGTAAGATGCTTTGACTTACTTTAATTCATATGCTCATTCATAAGCCTTATCATTCATTCTTATGAACTGTAAACCAGGCTACTTGTAATAAACTCTTTCTTTTTTTAAAATCCCACTTAGGGATTATTTCATTGGTTGCCTTAGATTCTTTTCCCAATGTACTAACTTCACAAAGATACATATTCTTTTAATGACTTAGATAGAAATTTTACTTTCTTTATATTGAAGACCTACCTTTTCTTAGGCTTATAGCATTGTTCTACTTTTATACTATTGTTTATGTCATAAACCCTCTATGTTTTATTTGAATACATAGAAGAGTAACAAAAATGTATGTTTATAAACTTAATCCTTTTAGCTTATTTTCACTCATATATAAATGATTTTCCTAACTTTTAAATCATGTTACATGCAGGATATATCTGAGAGGCATGGCTATGGAGTGATAATGCAACTACAATGTGAGTAGGTAAATGTCATACTTTGGAATCTCAACTTGTATATAGTAGATTAGTTTATTTGATTAGAAGTTCTGTACATATCATTTTGGACTTTGGTGAGTTATGTATATTTTTTAGACAACATAGTTCATTTTACTTAAATTGTGTAAATGTGAATGGTTATGATGGGTATGGAGCTGTCGGGTGGACAATGATGATGTGGATGTATGATATATTGGGAGTGTTTTGTTGACATGTGAACTATTTGGTTATTGAAGAAATGACATGGGGATCACTATTCATCCCCAGGGGTCCATATTACAGCTGTTATGCTGCTGAAATTTTGGCAGAAATGACATGTGGATTCCCTATTTAACCTCAATAAAATGACATAGAAAATAACAAGTGGGGTGATTATGGTTATAAATTAAGTTGACAATTAGGCTATAACGGGTTTAAAGTAGGTAACTGTGAAAGCGGATGAGGTGGGGTGCGAACACCTTCCCCAACTCATAAATGAATAACTTACCTTAGAATCTTTGGGAAGTCGACCGGTTTAAGTATGGAGTCAAACGTTTTAAACCATTTTTTTATAGAACTTTATTTTGTTTTCAAAATTGATGTCCATCTACATCTTTCAAAAGGATGGTGGTGACTCTAAATCGCGTGGGATATTTCCTGTGATAGTTAAGTCTCTTTTAAAAGGGATTTACACGTCGTGCAAAAACAATGTTGTTGCAATCCAATGTCTCCAGTAATGGCATTACTCCTATTTTTGCTGTCTTCCCCAACTGTATCACCACGGCCCTGATCCTCTTCCAACTGGCATTCATCATCATTTTTCACTATATTCTCCATTATTTCCCATGTATCAGATATATGTTAGAACCTTATGTTGCACCAGATCTGATTCATTACTTCTTCCCTCCCTATCTCTATGCTATGGTTCACGGCCTGCTATTGGTATTTTCTTTGCCATGTCCATATCCTTGCTAATACGTCCCATGTGATCACAATTCATATCCACAGTGTCGTCCACAATCCAACCGTTGCGTGACCTATCATCAACACCAGTATCAACACCGGTGATGCCCATAATATCAGATGATTCACCAGTATATTCCTGATCTATTTCCTCTCCACATGATTCAATGACATTACCTCTTCCTGATCTATCCATGACCGAACTTCCACCTGATCTATCTTCTTCACTAACGATGGCCACGGTGTTAGATGACTCGCCAGCATGACCAACATAACTGACTCCTATGATCATGCAAGGCTCTGCCTTTAACGTCAAGGTGGTTTTTGGTTGTTTTGGGATATTAGGGTTACCTCCTAATCTGTCTAAGGAGTGCCTACATCATATTTGAGTTTCCTTTCACATTCCTCGTCTTTGATCTGTCGGGATTTGTCGGCCTTTCACTACCGTTTGACATGCTTCTTAATTTTCAGTCAAGTAATCTGTTAGGGTTTCCAGGGTTTGTTGCCAAAGCCAAAACCTGATTTTGCCCAAACAATGAAATTAGAATTTGAGATGAGTATGCAAGGAGAATTGAGGTTCTTCATAAGTCTACAAGTGAAACAAACAAATGATGACATCTTTATAAGCCAAACCAAGTTTGCAAGAGACTTAGTCTCCAAGTTTGGATTGTGAGAATTTAAACCAGCTCACGCCCCCATTAGCACAAGTGACAAGATCACTAAAGATCTTGAGGGAGTTGAGGTCAATTCCACCTATTGTAGGAGCATCATTTGGAGTTTGCTTTACTTAACTATGAGTAGACCAAACATTGCATTCAGTGTAGGTGCATGTACTAGATACCAAGCTGCTCCTATAGAATCACATCTTAAAGCAACTAAGAGGATTATCCAGTATGTCCATGGGACTATGGAGTTTGGTTTGTGGTACGCATTTGACACCACATCTAAGATCGCAAGATACTGAGATGCGAATTAGGCAGTCGATGTGGAGGATCACAAGAACATGAGTGGAGGTTTCTTTATGTTGACAATAGTCCTGTTTCTTGGCATAACAAGACACAAAACTCCATATCTCTATCAACTATTGAAGTTGAGTATATTAAAACTGGTAGTGGATGCACTCAACTTCTCTGGATGAAGTAAATGCTTAGAGACTGTGAGTTATCACAAGGAACCATGAGTTTGTTTATTGAAAACAAGAGTGCAATTGATATCTCCAAGAACCCAGTTCAACATTCAAGGACCAAACACATAGATATTATGTATTACTTCATCAGGGAATTGGTGGAGGAGAAACTGGTGTCCTTAGATCATGTGAACATAGAAGACCAATTGATAGATGTTTTGACAAAACCCCATGATTCAAGGAGGTTTGAATATATGAGGAGTGCCATAGGGTTGTGTGTCATAGGATGAGTCCTAGAGACTCAGACCAGAGTGCTAAGGGTCCACTTGATGTGGCCAATCACATAGACTAGGAGTGGCCTCCACTCCTTGCACACATATGATGAAACTAAGGGGGATCAACATGTGTGATCGATCATTGAGTTTGTGATCTATCATGAGGCATGATCGATCACGAGGGCAATTTTGTCCAAAAAAATTGTATGTGAATTCAAACCCCCTTTAAAAGCCCCAAACCGCATTTTTTAGTTCATTTGCTTGTGGAAACGAATCAATTAAGATCCCTTCTCAGTCGTTTGTGCTCCAAAAGTTTTTGCTTCTCTCCCAACATTTGGATTACTCTTCCATCCATATAAATTGGGATCTTTTCTTGCATTCTTCTCATCCAAATCATAATGGTGCAGAAGAAGCTTGCAACACGAGCGTCTAAGTCTTCGAAGGGCAGTACATCCCAGGTAACCCCTCCTCCTACTATAGACAGAGGCAAGAGACCAATGGGAGAAGGTTCTCAAGGGCGGAAGAAAACCAAAGGGCACCAAGAAAGTGGTTTCTCTCCCTTCTGAGATAGCAAGGCTCTCGAATCCTTCAAGAAGATCTTTTCAAAGTGCCAATTTATCATTGAGCATAACATGGACATTGAGGTGCTCCGAACCATGGAGATGTATGTGTAGATGAGGTCTCATGTGTGGCTTCCCTATTTCGACCTCTAGGGACCCATTCAATACGAAAAGGTATAGATTTTCTACTCCAATGTGTTTGGGGAGAACAACTAAGACAACTCTTGCTACTCCACTGTGTACAAATGTCCAATTTTTGTGAATCCCGACTATGTGGCCAAGCTTCTTCGAATTCTATGAGAAGCATATGGGATAGAGTTTCCCATCAAGAAGCTCACTCTAGGAGAAAAAAGAGATATGATAGACCGCCTGTGCACACAATTTGTCAGTTGGGGCACAAAGCTCCCTTGCAAGTTCTGTAAGTCCAAAGTGAAGTTCCTTAGGCGAGTGTTCTCCTACAACCTCATCCTAATGACCCACCAAAATAATCTCACTCTCTAGATGGCTTACCTCATAGACAACATCCTTGAGGAGTCCAAGACTACTAGAGCCAAGCATTCCATAGGGAGCATCCCTTTCCTTGTCCTCCCTTCACCATTGGGAGTTTGAGGAAAATGAATATTGTGGAGGATCTCACTAACCCTAAGAAAAGAGGGGTCAAGTTGAACCCGGCCAAGGCTACATTGGCCTCTACCAAGGCAACACTAATGTCCCTGATGTACACAGTACTTAGGAATCTTTTTAGGGTTGTTTGCAACCAAAAGAGGAATACCACCAACCTGAAGTTAGTGGAAGCTAGGTTTTCTACTCTCGAGAACCCATTAGTTCTTGAATTGGTCAGTGACAGCATGACCAATTATCTTGATGAGGAGTTCACTGATGCGACCGATGAAAACGACGCAACACAAGGAGAGGATGATGAGGATGGAGATGACGAGTCTGTTGGTGATCATGGGGTGGGTGATTGAGATGATGAAGACTTAATCATTGATTAACCCCAAGGGAAGGGCCAAAGTCACAAAACCAAATATATGCATATTCCATCAAAATTTCAATCAATTAACTAATATGAAATCAATAAGATTTCATGATTCGAAGATACATGCTTACAAATTTCATGGTTTGAATCTTGAGAATAATGCTAATGGATGTAAAACATATGACATGCCAAATGCATGAAAACACAAGATGCTTGAACCAACTATATAATACATAAGGAACTATCGAATCCATAGACATTTCAATTCAAAATCAAATATGGAGTGAACCATAATAATGCAAATACTTCAAAATTCATGTAGGGATCCATAGAAATCAGTGTGCAAATATTCTTAAGAAAACATGGATGAAATCTACATGTTTTGGAAATCAAAGCCTTCAAATAGATACAAACCTCAAGCATAGAAATAATGATCCTAAGATCTTAACATGGAAAATATAGTCATTTTCAAGTAACATGGACAAACAAGGATCTATGAGATTCTATCAAGATAAAACATAAACATATGTGATAAAACACTTTACGTGTCTTAAACCTTGAAATCCATGGAACTCTAACATCAAAACCTTAAAACAAAGTTTTAAAAAGTATAGAACTATGGTCTTAGGAGTAAAAATAGGGGTATATCTTGTATAATCATTTACTCTAGCTACTTCTTCCTTGGAGCTATAAGGTCTTCTTGTAGAATTTCCTTTCCCTTATGTTTTGTTTTCAAAGCAATCCTTAAATCCTCTTTCTTTGAAACAATATGGTGTAGAACACCTTACATAGTGAGATATAATGAAAAACTATAAAAAAAACCCTCAAAACCAATCAAGAATCTCTTTTCGATAGAGTTTCCATGGCTTACCATAGCCAAATTGGGGATTTCTTTCCCCTTTTTCCTTATGCCTCTCACCTTTCTTTTCATTCCTTCTTTCTAATGTTTTTAGGTCTAATTAGTGCAAATATAGGATTCTGGATTATCACATATGTGTCTCACTCAAGATTGGGGAAAAATCACATGCTGACATGAATCTCAAGATTCCTTTTTCTAATAGTGATTGATCATAATTTTTCATGATTGGTCATGGCTTTGGGGATTAATCATGGTCATGATCAATCATAGACTTCAACCTTACTATTTTGGATTCTTTTTATAGGGGTTCTTAAGGCTCATGATCATAGTGTATGATCTATTATGTCTCACTGGATTTTGGGTTGTGAGTGACCCAAGTCTCATGATTGAAGTGGAAGATCGATCATAGCTTCAGGATTGATCATTGCAATGGAGATCGATCATCCCTTTAGTATCGATTATGACAAATGACTTCTAAGCCATTTTTTCCTTTAGGTTTCCAAATTACATCCAATTGTCTTCTTTTTTTTCTTGTTCATCTTAATGACATACTTAGGTCTCAAATGAGCTAAGATTAGTCATCTTGCTTGCTTATACATGGTGTATCATTTATAGACAAATAGTGTTGGGTTTATACTTCTAAAATTACCAAAGGTAGGTGTGGTTTATGCATCCAGAATTGCTTTAACATTATCTTGATGTAAGTTTCCTGATACAAACCAATAAATCTTTTAAAGAAATCACGAGATATCTTATCCTTGAACACAAAGTTTTCTTCTCTTAAACTTTCATCTTAAAGTTGAGGGACAAGCACTTTTGAGTGGCAAAAATCATTCCCATATCATTTCTATGAAATAAAATGTCATCAACATACAATGAAAGAATTATAAAACTCTTATTGGGTCATTTAACATACACACAATGCTTGTCCTTGATCATTGTAAAGTTATACTTAACTATGGTCCGATTGAATTCAATGTATCATTGCCTAAATGGTTGCTTCAATCCATAGATGGAGTTTTTGAGCTTACACACTTTGCACTCTTATCCTTCTACAATGAAGCTTTCAAGTTCACCATATAGATCTCTTCCACTAGTTCTCCATTGAGAAATGCAGTCTTCACATCCATTTGATAGAGTGTCGAATCTAAATGTGTGAAACCACCTTTAGTAGTGGTTTTGTGGCTGCCACTAATAGTATTAGTGGTAATTTTGAAAATTTAAGTGGTGATTTCTGACCGCCACTAAAATTTAGTTTTTTTTTTTTTTTTTGTAGTGAATAAGGTGAATTGAGGTAAATCTCACCATTGGGGAGAATGTCTCCTCATAGTCTTTACCTTCGACTTGGGTATAACCTTTTGGTACCAATCAGACATTATTCTTCTCAATAGTATCATTTACCTTACGGTTGACTTTTAGAATCCACTTGTTTTCAATAGTCTTGCGGTTTGCTAGAAGATCAATAAGCTCCTAGACTTGGTTCTTTTCCATAGAACTAATCGTGTCCTGCATAGTAGTTGTCCATTCTTTTGAAGCATGTAATGAGAGAGATTCCTTATAGGAACTTTGCTCATCATCATCAATGGAAGAGTACATGAAGGATTCTCCCTTAATCTCAAATTGACGATGAAGTACTATCCCATGTTTGCTTCTGTGTGGCTCATGATCTGCCATCTCATTAAATAGTGTGCTCCCTCCTACTTGGGATGCTCCCTCTAAATGGAGCACTCCCACTATCCTTGGTGATCCTTGGTTTATTAGAGGTTTGATTTCTCCCAGCCTTGCCAAACATAGTGAGAGATGCCTCTTCAAACACTTCCATCTCATACAAGTTTAAAGTCATTCGAGTTCTTTTTCTACTTGGGAATTCATCATCGATGAAATCAATATCTCACGATTCTATCTCTATGAACCCACCATTCTCTTATTCATGGACGAAGACATAACACTTAGGATGTTTAGAATACCTAACAAATATACCATTTTTAGGTCTCATATCAAGCTTACCAATTTTCTATGTTGGTATGTGGATAAAATCCATCAACCCCTAAGGTCTCAAATGACTAAGATTGAGTTTTTTTCTAGTCTATAACTCATAAAGAGTGGTAGGAACAGACTTGGAGGATGTTATTTTGAGGATGTAGGCTATAGTCAATAAGGCATCTCCCTAAAAATTGATTAGAAGGTTCATATGCACCATCATAGACCTCACCACCATATCTATAAGTGTATGATTCCTTTTTTTTTTTTTGCTATGCCATTCTATTGTAGAGTAAAAGGAATCATCAACTATCTACGAATGCCTTCTTCACAATGATTTTTAAATTGCCCTGATGAGTACTTGCATCCACAATCAGTTATAAGGGTTTTAATCCTTTGATTAAACTGATTTTCAACCTCTAGCATATACTTTCTAAAGAAATCCAATGCTTCATACTTATACAAGCACTACAACAAAAAAGAACTTTTACAACGTTTTGTCTATAACTATAGACAACGTTTTTCAAATGCTATATTGAGTTATGTCAGCAAAAGTCAAAACCTTTATACTGTGTTTTCAAAACGCTAGCAAAACGGGTATGGAAACACTATCTGTAGTGACATACTTTAGACAATGTTTTGAAAACACTATCTAAAGTAACTATAGCCAGCGTTTTAGAAATGCTGATTATATTGACGTACTTTATACACATTTTCAAAATGCTGGGTAAAATAACTTTATACAGCCTTTCAAAAACGTTGGGTAGAGTATGTCACTATAGACAACATTTCTAAAACACTGGCTATAGTTACTTTAGACAGCGTTTTCAAAATACTGTATAACGTACGTCACTATAGACAATGTTTTCATTGTCTATATATATTTTTAAAATCTATAAACCTGTAAATCTGTATAAACCTGTATATTTACTTTGCTGTAAACCTATTAAATCCATCAGACTCAAAGACTTAAATCAAAGAAAAAATAAAATTAATAACTTCCATTGAAATTAAGTTTACACCAAGGCATATGTATACATATATGAAACCAAGTTTTACAATACATATATAAAATTAAAATAATACAAAGTTTGAATTAATGTTGATTCAATCCCAATATAAAACTCTTGCAATTTATCCCATGTGCATCAAATTCATCGTGCAGTTGACCCTCCTACAAAAAAGAGTAGATGTATGTCCATAGAAGATCTAAGAATGAATAGTTAGGCAATAAACATTTAACTATGTAGACACTTCCTATACACTAATAAGCAACCATTTCAACTAACATCTGATTCTAACATCATTACTAATGTAGGATTCCTAATACCTTATGTTTGTTCCCATTATGAAAAGTTTAGAAATAGGGAACACTATGCTAGTACAACCAAAATTTTGGCAGCATAACAACTATATATGGACCCATGGGGATGACTAGTGATCCATATATCTCTCTATAAACCTAATAAAATAGGTAAAAACATTCCATCCATAACACTCCATCCATAACAACCCATCCACCCAAAAATAGTTGTCCACCCCACAACTCCACACCCATCTACATAAGGATCTCCATCTCACTAGCTTTATACAATTCACATGCAAAAACAAACACTCCAAATAGAATGCCATCCCCCAATCACTATTGTCCACCCGATAACTCCACATCCATATACACATCTCCATATTTGAAATGGTTCAGCACACCTAAACTTCTTATCAATGACATCAACCTGAATAAGAAAACAATCTTTTGATGAGGTACATCATAAAGTCTAACTTAATTACAAAATTTATCATATAGAGTAGTAGACATAAGAAGTTTATGTATAGAAATACGGATCACTATGCCAATACAACTGAAATTTTGACAACATAACGGCTGTATATGGACCCATGGGGATGAATAGTGATCCCCATCTTTCTTTATAAACTTGATAAAACAAATAAAAACATTCCATCCATAACACTAACAACCCATCCAGCCAACTACAGTTGTCCACCCCATAACTCCACACCCATCTACATATTGATTTCCATCTCACTAGCTTTATACAATTTGCTTGCGAAAACAATCACTCTAAATAGAATACCATCCCCCAATCACTATTGGCCACCCAACAACTCCACATTCATCTACACATCTCCACATTCCATTCATATAACTAATAATGTTAAAAGAGACAATTTATTATTAATATATTAAGTTAAAAGAATCACCTGTTGGTTTAGATGAATCGATTGAAAGAAAACAATCTTATTAAAGACATCAACTTGAAAAAGAAAACAATCTTTTAGATAGAGTACAATATAAAGTCTAACTTAATTAAAAGAGTTATCATAAAAAGTTGTAGACATAAAATTACCTAAATTTCATACTATTGTCTAATGAGAAGTAGATAATTAAATAATCATTTACTTTTTAGTTCACTTTGAAATAAAATAACAAACTTAAATTCATTGTGAGTACATGCACTAAGTAAGAAGGTTAGGATAAGAAGTGATTACTACACCAAAAGTCACTGATGGTCTAGTTGGATGAATTCATATGGCCAAACAATTGCGTCTCCAGATAAATAAGCACTATCAAGAGTCCCATCACCTCGATAGAGTAGCACATCCTCAACAATGACTTGCTCCACCTATACTTTCCAAGCCCTGGGTTTAATAGGCTTGTTGTTCACCAAGATTTCATGATGTTTGCCATCCACTTGACCTTTCACAATGACTTGGCCGGTACCCATCCAATGTAATAATATGCATGTGTCATTTTGGCCGACAGCAGGCTAAAAGTACCATAAATATAGTTGAAGTTAGTAAGCTTTAGGTCTATTTTTTTATAAAAAAATGATATGAATGTAAACTTATCCTTTTGACTCAAGTGGCGGCGTGCATCTACACTGGAGGGTGTAACCCCCAACCCACATCCATGTACTCTCCTTGGTTGCTTAGTACCGAGTACTTGGGAGATTGCATCATCTTGTAGGGAGGTAGACCCAATAGATGCTATAGACGCTTCCCACATCCTTTCCCGTGATTACAAAAAATTACATGTTTTAATAGTGAAATACATATATATACATAAATTAATAGGGTTTTAAACATTTCTTACTATGGCCTGTTTGGCGGTCTTGTCAACTGGTGTCTCATCCTTCCTTATATGGACTGAAACCCATACATCGATCCTAGACAGCTCAGAGTCAGACTCCTTGACCTGTAAGATAAATTTTAGGAGAAAATACAATAGTTAATTAATAATTATAAATTAAAGAAAGTGATGGTAATTTAAAAGTCAAAATTCATGCATTGCATTAAGTAAATCAACTTACTAGGAGGTCTTCTAAGCATGCATACCCCTTCATACCAGTTGTGTGCAACATGTTCTGCTTTGCACGAATGGATTTATTCATATTACTCACAACCTACTAAAAACAAGAAAGAGAATTTATTAAAAACAATGCATTTGTATTTAGAAAAAATTTAGAATTAGTTCATAAATATTTACTTGAAAATCGTCAGATTCGCATGATCTGATGAACTCCTCCCACTAAGAAGGTGGCATAGCATGCGGCCGAAGACGAGCTATCCTCTCCTCAGCTACATTACTCTCGGCGACCTCTTTAATTTTCTTTATAATATTTGCTTTGTGGCTCCAATATAATCTGCCCACAATCTGCATGCCATACTCCCTCCTGCAATCATCCAGCTCAAATTTTTGTTGTACATATTTAAGAATAGATCATTAGTTATTAAAAATAAAAAGAAAAATAAAATGTTAATATTTATGCAACATTACACAACAGACGTATATATTTAATACTTGAACATATGTCCATATTTCGTCCTTTAGATGTTGCGGGACCTAGGAACGGGTAGCCACACTCAAAGGGATTCGCTCTCATACAAGGACCCCTAGTTAGGAGGATAATTGTTACACCTAGACTAATGATCCAACTTAATAAACCAAAAATTCATGGTAGCTTTACTTGCAAGTATACAAGTGTTGTAGTACTAAACAAGGTCGAATCCACAGGGATTGACTTGTGCAATAAA
>JAOXJP010227573.1:0-11278 GCA_025762735.1 Platanus orientalis | reverse complement strand
AAGCCGACCAGGAAGAATGGGTCTTGCATGTAGACGGATCCTTCACAAGCATAGCTGCCGGAGGAGGAGTCATCCTAATTACACCAGAGAAGGCTAAGCTTGAATATGCCATAAAGTTTGGGTTTAAGGCGACCAACAACAAGGCTGAGCACTAGTAAATGATCATAGGGTTGCACCTGGCTCACGAGCTTAGGGCGAAAAAGATAAAAGTCATGAGCGACTCCCAGTTGGTGGTCGGGCAAGTATAAGGATAGTATGGCGTGAAGGATGATTAAGTGAAGCAATACCTCACCATAGTAGAGAAAGAGAAGTCCCAATTTAGACATTTCATCATACAACGAGTCCCCCAGGGGACAATGAAGATGCCGACAGATTAGCTAAGCTTGCATCATCCACTTCTGAAAACCTGGCCCCAGGAGTTATGGTGGAACACCTTTCCCAACCAAGTATTAAGGAGAAAGAGGATAAGGAAATCAATGTGACCAACCTTGAGCCTGGATGGGCTACTCAAATCATAAGATATTTAAAGGACGGCCAACTGCCAGAAGATAAGGAGGAAGCCAGAAAAATAAGGACATAAGCTAGTCGGTATTTATTGCTTAGCGATGTCCTTTACTAAAGAAGCTTTACCCTCTCTCTACTTAGGTACTTGTCCGAAGAAGAGGCCGACTATGCGCTCCGAGAAATTCATGAAGGGATATGTGAGAATCACTTGGGGGGCAGATCTATGGTCCATAAGGCAATAAGAGTCAGGTACTATTGGCCCTCAATGCAAAAGGATGCCGCCCACCTTACCCAAAAATGTGACAAATGCCAGCAATTCACCAATATCTCAAAGAGGCCGGTGGATGAATTAACCCCGATAACATGGCCATGGCCCTTCGTGTTGTGGAGAATCAACATAGTTGTGCCACTCCCCAAGGGAAATGGGCAAATGAGATTCTTGGTGGTAGCTATTGACTACTTCACTAAGTGGGTGGAGGCTGAAGCTTTGTCAAAAATCATCGAAAGAAATGTTCGAGACTTCACCTAAAAGTCTATCATCTACTGATTTGGTATTCCCCAAGTCATCATTACTGACAACAGGAAACAGTTCAACAATCCCAATACCGGGAATTCTGCGCTGGGCTTAGCATAAAAAACCATTTCTCCTCGCCAGCTCACCCCCAAGCTAACGGCTAGGTAGAAGTTACCAACATAACTCTCCTGAATATAATAAAGAAGAGGCTCAAAAGTTTAAAAGGCCTTTGGCCCAAAGAACTCCAGAGCGTCCTATAGGCCTACCGCACCACTATAAGAACTTCTATAGGGGAGACACCTTTCTCACTGGCCTTCGGGACTGAGGCAGTAGTGCTAGTGGAAATTGGGATGACTACACATAGGACGGTAAGCTTTCACCCAGAAAAGAGTGAGGAGGGCCTCAGAAACAACCTCGACTTGCTGGAGGAAAAGAGAAACGTAGCTGCCCTACGAGTAGCGGTTTACAAGCAAAAAATGGCTAAGTACTATAACTCCTGGGTGAAAGCAAGGAGATTCGTTGTTGGGGATCTAGTCCTTAGAAAAGTAACACTAGCGACACAAGACCCGACGAAGGGAAAGTTAAGGCCAAACTGGGAATGGCCATACTAGGTGACGCAATGTAACAGGCCCAGGACTTACCACCTCGAGACTATGCGAGGGAAGCCTTTACCACAACCATGGAAAGTAGAACATTTGAAGAAATATTATCAATGAAACCTAAATTGTAATCCTGACTATTAATGTATTCTGAATTATGCAAGGTCAATAGCAATTACAACCCTCGGGTCACGAGGATGACCCCGAGCTACGAAGATGGCACAACCTTCGGTCTTAGGCTAAAAGACTAAGCCTTGGGTTATATGACTAACCTTCAAGTCACGAGCATAACTCCAGGTCACGAGGATGACCTCAAGCCATGAGGATGGCACGACCTTCGGTCTCAAGCTATAAGACTAGCCCTAGGTTATAAGACTAATGTTCAGGTCATGAAGATGATCCCAAGCCACGAGGATGGCACGACCTTTGGTCCCAAGCTAAAAGACTAGCCTTGGGTTATAGACTAACCTTCAGGTCACGAGGATGACCCTAGGTCACGAAGATGACCCCGAGCCACGAGGATGGTACGATCTTCGGTCTCAAGCTATAAGACTAGCCCTGGATTATAAGACTAACCCCCAGGTCACGAGGATGACCCACTTTGGGTTACAAGGTTAACCCCATAATCACAAAGGCAACCCCAATTCAAGTCAGGCAACCCTGGGGTCATGAAAGGCGACAAAGGAAACCTCGTGAGACCACCTAAGTTAAGCTGACTATAACTACACTACGACTCTCTACCACTAAGTAAGTGTGCCTATGCTTTCTCCTCATGTATGACTAAGGCTCGAACAGGCACCAAAGAATCCCCGGCAGTGTTGACAACCATAAGGCTTAAGCTTACAAAAGCACCGTCGGGAATCCTTACCTTAAAAAAAATGCGTGGATAAGTCATCTATTCCTACTCAACTCAAAGGCCAACCCCGAGGGGTCTATACACAACTAACCCCGTCCCCTCGCCACTCAGGAAATAATGAGACGACCCAATAAGCGCTAACACTTAGATAGTTTCTTCTCTCCTACCAATCGTTGTATGTGTAAGGAACATGAAAATGTTACAGAATAGAGATGATGCACAGAGAATAGCACAAAAAAAATCATTCATACACAGAATATATTACATGTAAAAAAAGAAATAAAAAGGGAAAGAAACTAAACACTATTTCTCGGGGTTAATATCCCCCATTACAGTATCTCCCAAGCCAGGTTCCCTGAGTGTAGCTGTTGGCACCTCGACCGCCCCCTCTGTCATTCCCTCCAAGTCTCCCCCTGTGACTCCTCTTCAACCATGGCGTCGCCCTGGCCGTCCTCTTCCTCCTCCTTGTCATCGGCCTCAGTTCCTCTAGGCTTGATAGATGAGAAGTCGACGTCAAGAAATTACTCGAAGACAACTTCCTTGAATTCCTTCCATCCTTCCCAGAAACAATCAACCTTGACAAGGCTAAAAGCTTTGAGGCCAAGTACTTAGCCTCCGTTCCTAGAAGATTTCCTCCCATATCTCTTGCCTCTCCCTCTCCTTCTCTGCCTCGAGCTCGAGGCGTACATGTTCTAAGGTCTCCTCTATGGTCTTCTTTCTCGTGCTCTCGATAACCGTTTGAGGTCATTCTTGGCCTTGATACGCTAGTTCATCTCAGCTCCGAGCTCGCCCCTAGCCCGGGTGATCTCCACCTCAGAATCTAGCAAGCGAGCGACCAATTTCACGATGCAAGCTTCCTGCTTGGTAGCCTTCTTGGCCAGGTTAGAGCGATTGTTCTCTGACCGTTAGAGACTCTTCTTAAGGCCGATAACCATGGACTTGGCCTCCTTGAAAGCTAAGTGATCATTTATGGTAATGGAGAGGCGATCAAGGTTATTATTCTTAACCTACTTGCAGTATTTGTACCTCTCGATAGAGGTAGCCATTAGAGTCATGGTCTGCAAAAAAAAAGGGGGGAGAGTGATGAACCAAGTTAAAACTGGACAAACAGGTAAATAACACGGCAAGGAAAGATGTAACAGAACTTCTTACCTTAGCCATATAGTACATCATATCTTGATGCATGCTGGCAGGGGAGAGACACTTCTTCAGATATTCGATATCGGAGGGGGGGACGCTCTCTAAGAGATGTGCGCCCCTGGGACTAGACCTTAGTAGCTAGGAATTTGGACCAAGGAGGGAGTTATCCACTTCCCGATCAGGGGCGGATGTGGAGGCTACAGAAATAGCAGAAGGGTTCTCGATAATTGAGGAAGGAGTCGGGGGAGCTACAGGAGCTGAGGTCTCCACGATAGGGGCAATGGAGATGACTAGCGGAGCAGCTGGCTGAGAAGTTGAGGTTAGAACCCTGGTTGTAGGAGGAGGAGAGGGACTCTCGGTATCCTTGTCTAGGTTGACGACTAGGATGGCAGCAGGAGCAGGAGGCGCTAGGGACGCCTTGGGAGTAAGGGGCTCGGAAGGTCCCCCGAGGGCGATGGGGTGTTTCCTCTTTTTTGAGGTTGTGACCGCCCCCGCCCGGGTGGTCAATGGCTGAGCAGCCTTCTTTGCCCCCTGGGCTACATCCTTGATCTCTTTGGCCTTGGTGAGATAACTCCTATCGGTCTTTATCACTGCACAAAAACAAACCCAAGGTCAGAGATCGATAAGAAAGATAGAATAATAAAAAAGGAAAGGGAAAGAAGATAAAGTGTAGTAAGAAAATCTAAGTTACCCGGGTTAGGACCAAAACCACACTAGAAGAGCCGATCAGGAGTGACGAGGTCCAGATAGGCGTGGGAGGGATAGTTTATCACCTCCTGGATGTGTTCCTCTTCCTCGTCAGAAACCTCGTCTGCCTCGAGAGCTATAAAAAAAGGGGAGGAGATAATAGAAAAGGAAATAGTTGGTCAAAAATAGATCAATACTAAGAAAAGTACGAGCAAAAAACAACGATAGATGGGCAGCTTACTTATCGGGATGATGACGAATGCCCACACTTGGTTGAACTTCACCTCAAGATCTTCACCCAGGAGGGACTCCCAGCCCTCGCCGAAAACAAAAAAGTACCGGGTTCTCCACCCACTATTGGAACTCGGGAGTGTCGTCACCAAGGAGAGGGTCGGATCCTAACTAAAAAAGAAGAACCATCCTAGTACTTGTTCCTTAGGCTGGTAGAAACAAAAAAATTCATTGAGGGTAAGGTAGTGCTTTCCCTTAAAAGTTAGCTCCCAAAAAAATCATGCATCCTATGGCTATTCGCCAGGCATTAGGCATCAACTGCCCTGGTGCCAGACCAAGGCAGAATAACAATTTTCTGAGGAACCAGGGAATAAGGAACCTAAGGCCCGCCATTAGAGCCTACTCATACAATGCCACGCTGCTAACATATAATGTGTCTCTGAATTTATTTATTTTATAAGAATGATGCGTCTTTGAATTTTTTTTTATTAAGAATGATGTGTTTTTGAATTTGGTGCTTTTCTTAGGCACCATCTTTTTTGTAACACATGTCAGCCAATGATGTTATCATAGTCACAATTTTAGCGAGCCCCTGCTGAGGGTTGATCGTCAAGTTCATGACAAGCTTAAGCCCTTGTGCGACGAGATTGAGCTATGTTAGGCAAAGTTCACCATCTCCAGTGAACGAAGAAGAAAAACTTTTTAGCATCTCTATTTTGTTCAAACCTTTCATCTTGAACGGTTGAGGGTTTGATTCGCTGTCTTCTTTTTTTTTTTTTTTTCCTTTTAAAGTGTTTGTACCTATCAATGTACATGTGAAAATTTAGTTTTTGTATTCCTTTGGCATGCATGAAAATTTGTATATCCTTTTGTAATTAGTTTTCCATGTCAACGACTCTTCATAACCATGCTTAGAGAGCACGTATTTTTGGATCCTCAATGGCATGGAATCACTTGGAAAGATTCACTGTCTTCATATATCGTGTTTGGCATGACTGGAACTTGAAATTCTAGTTAAGTCAATTTTAACTATCTTCTTGTGCTAAGTGTTGCCCACATCTAGTATTATAAGATGTGTGTTAGTGGTTGACCATCTATTAGGGTAATCCCATCAACTAATAAATTGGTCCCTATTAAAAGTAATAGTGCTGATTAAAAAAGTAGTGCATTGATAGAGGGACACTATTGTTGATTCTGACATTGAGATAGAAGTGTGTCTAGCAATTGCATGTACATGATGCGCAGCTTGTGTTTTGTTGATCAAGATTGAGGGGATAGGGTGTCATCCCAAAACGGGTACTTGACTCAACGAAACTTCATAACAAATATACACAGTTCTAAAAAAACGTGTTATGAAATACTATTCATGAATTTGGGCTGCTTCCATATGCTTTTGCATATTTTTAAAAGGACAAGTGAACTTCAATATGTACGGTAGGATCAAGTTCAAGTAGTTATGTTCTTACACAACATTACCTTTAAGGTTAGGAACCGCCCATTATGAAGATATTTTCAACATTCTTCCAAGATAATTAATTGTTACTCTATCTTGTTTTGGACTACATCCTTGATATTGATATGCAATATGACTTAAAAGTCTTAAAAGTCGACATTCTTATTCAATTTCAGCAAAGTAAAAGATAGATGTCTCACTTCAAGGTTAGGTGATAGAATTTGATTCTCATGTGGGATCAATAGTTAATAGTTCTTTTTTTTTTTTTTTTAGGACTGTGTTGTTGTCATTGATGGAACACATGTTACAGGTTAAAGTGACTTGATAGGTTTAACAACATTTATAGGGTTTAAAGCATTACTCTACACTTAACATGTTAGTTCTTTGTAATTTTGATCTTAAATTCACTTTTGTACTAGTAGGTTGGAAAGGATTGGCTTTAGACTCTAGAGTTTTGACATTGGCCATTGCAATGGTTAAACCAATTACTTGTCCTACAAGTGATTACCTTTAATATTCTTCATGTAGGTGTGTATTATAAACTAGTTGTTTAATAACATTATCCATTTTTTGGATGTAGAGAAGCAATACTTGCTAATGCCAGGTTTTCTTTGCTTCGAAATTATATCGGCTTTTTCCTAAGTACACACTACCACTTTAACAAGATTAGAGGATGCATCCCTTCACAATTAAATAATTATTTAATCATTGTCACTCTTCTTTGTGATATATGATTGAATGAATAATTGGGGTTTGGAAAATCTGTTTCAACATAATTTGTGAGGAGTTGATGTACTCTTATGAGAAACAGATCAATTTAGTTTTTGTATGATGTTGCATGCATAACCATGTCAGAGGATTTATGTTATTTGATAGCTTAATAGATTCATTGATAGAGAGTTTGCAATGCAACAACCTGATAGTGACAACCCTTTCGAAGCGCAACTCACTATATTAGAAGATAGTTGACAATGAAAGGTTATTAGGGATAAAATTGTGTCTCATATGTGGGGTGATTTTCAAACTAGCGTACATCGTTAAATTATGTGTATTATTTTTGAGGCATTCACATATGTATTAGTATGGGTTCATAAATTATATGTATAATAAGTATTACTTATTGTGATTTCAAACTAGTAAGAGAACTTGTTTTGTAGTTTATTGATGTTGATATTTAATAGTTTGTATTTGGATCATTTCTTTTTTAATTGTATATGCTATATATTTCGATTCTTGATGCATTTAGGATTCAGTTTACTAGTCCATGGAGGCCATGAATACCCCAAAAGGAAGATAATAAATGAAGGAAGAATGTAATGTGGACCATCAACATGGATATGTGTTTTCTTGAATGTTTATTCTTGACATATATTTTAACCCGCACGAGTAATAATACTTTGTGATGCACTAAATCACTACCTTTAACAAATAGTGATACGATATGCATTTAATTGACGTGAAGATTGATTATGAAGATAAAGATTACAAAGATAATAAGGACCTAGTAACTAAAAAAAAATGAAAGATGATCAATGGAGTTCAACCAAAGAAAAGGAGCTGACTACTAGGGAGTGGGGTGTCAACGAGCCAAGTTGAGCCGAGATTTTCCTAGCTTAGTTCAAGCTAATCACATTTGGGTCAAGCTTAGGCTCATCATGAGCTTGAGTACCAAGTTCGGTTCAAGCTCCTCATCAAACACAAGATATACTATTTATTATACTAGCCAAAAGCAAGGGATGGCATGTGACCTGCATAAAAGGTAAAAATCTTTAAAAATAAGTGTTCAATTTAAAAGTTATATGCCCAAAAAGGGCAAATAATTTGTTCATTTTACTATTGTCCTGATTTTATCCGGTTTAAGAGATGGTGATGATATGTGGCACAATCAGGCAGACAAAACGGGCATTGAGAAAGGTTTTTTAATAATTCCAAACTACCCCCGTCTTCTTCTTACCATCTCTCTAGTTTTCTCTCCTCACTTTCCTTTTCTCTAAATAACACCAACACCATTGCTAGTCAATCCACATTGTCGTCACACCATCTTCGCACCTTTGTCACCAGCATAAACCATCACCTGCAACCACTCCTGGTGGGACAGAGGTTGCAAGTTATAACCAAACCCCTTGCAACAAGAACGCCTGAATCCCTCAAACGAACCCCCCACAGGGTATGGGCACTAACTCATCTGAAATCATTTACCTAAGAACAAAATAATGGATTCAATGCAAAACCTAACAATCTTATTCAACAAATCAATAAACTCAAAACACAAAAGTGATTCACTCATGATCCACATGACCAACTTATATCAAAAACCCATCTTTCTTATACCCCTTTTCATCTCATTTCTTAATTCTCAAAACCAATAGATCATTTACAGAAATAGGTACTATTGATGGCTATGGCGGGATCTAACCCACCATGTTTTTCTGTTGCATCCAAGCTTTATGACTTCTAGTACAAGAAAGCCAATCTCTAAGCGAGGGAGTTAACAATGGAGAATGTTACAACCCAAATCTCCATGCCGTGAAGTGGGTCGGGTTCGGAGCCGTGACAGGGGAATGACCCGCCCTTTATCGATTTATCATAGCAGAGGGACCAACGAACTCAGAGTGTGTCATTAACCTTCTCACCTAATCACATCATTTCCATATAAACAAGCTAACCTACTAATTTCACATCCATTCAATTTCATTTAACAATCGCATCGCAACGGAATAACTAAGATAACAATCATGATCCAATGTACATGTAACGGAAATAATATAATAACATCAATGTCAAATATCCTAAAATCCAACCATAAGGGCTTCAACATTCCCATAAAAGAGTATACAAATATCTTCCTAAAGGCATATCCAAAGTACTGAAATGAGTTACATTCCCAATAAGTAAACTAAAATAAAATGAGTCATCACATTTGTGGGCCCAAAAGCCCCTTCATCATCTCACCTAGCCATATCCCAAGTAGCCTCTATAAACACTTGTTTTTCAAGACTCCATTTACAGGTGGTGTCAATTGGGGTAAGCTTGACAGGCATAACAGGAGGGTATCAGTTTATACAACACTAAAAGATACCAAAGATAATCATAGTAGTAAATAAGAAGAATCAAGATATACTAAGGAATCAAAGTAGGAATGAGAGTACATCAAGTTTACTAAACATGTATTATTCTTATGATTTGGGTACATACATATCACAAGATAACCACAAGAATATCCAACGTAGATCAAGCTGAATAAGACATATTGTATATGCTATATATCACATGCTAAGTACTAAATGCACATGCCCAGTAATACATGTGCCACAAGCAAAACACAATAGTGTCTCTATCACATAACATATATAAATGTAAATAAACCATAAAAGGTATTCAACAAAATAAATCACATAAACCATGTAAAGTCTCTGACAAAGCAATCACATAACCCGCATAAGGGTCTTCGATATAACATTTAGACTATTAGAGTCATCTTCACCTATTAATGTGACCTAGTGATTGGGTACCTGTAGCCATAAAGGCTCATATTAGCCTATAAAAATCTCCCATGACATCAAGGGTGTGTCCCATATAATTTCCTCAAAGTAGGGTAGTTCGCTAATATTCCCTAAGATAAGGGTGTTGTCGCATATGATTCCCCCGAACCAGGGTAATTTCATATTATTCCCCCAGACCAGGGTAGTCCTCTAAAATTTTTTCAGAACAAGGGTGCCAAACAAATCCATGGGTTGAAAGAAGTGATAAATCAAACCCATGTCTTTATAAAGTAATGTAGTCATTACATAAGTATGTCATTTGTAAAAATATCTACATACTCTATACCATGAAGAGTTCAAAGATGAAGCGGTAAATCACACAAAAGGGGTCAAATGTGTAATGCTCCCGAACCTGGACTCGGATATGGATCCATATCGCTCTAGATTTGGATTTATTACTATTTATAAATCCAATAATCAACATAGAAATTAACCTAAATCCTGGGCTCATAAGTAAGATCCAATATAGTCCACCTGTTCTCATTTGAATTTTCTTAAGTCCACTTAATCCAATGATCATATTTCAATATTTCCAGAAGCGTATTCAATATTCACTAATCACATATATTCAGATCAAATTACGGAAGCGTAATCTAAAATCCACAAAGATCATAGTTGTTCAATAGTGTCAAATCAAAAGAGAGATATCACTAGGATGCCCTCTCACCCAAATATACAAAGGGAAACATCTACTAGTCTAAAAATATGATCCCAATACAACATGGGGATCCCAAAATATGTCCAAAATAAGTATAAGAAAGATGAAAGGAAAGTTGTGGATGTCATAGCAAGTCCCTCGAATTGAGGACCTACATCAATAATTAGTTTGAAAAAATATACAATTTGGTTAGTCCCAACCTATAAGAAATCTAGCAGACTATAAATAATCTGAAGTAAAGCACACATTTGAATACTAACATGTCTAAAGGTCAATACAAAGCTAAGTAGATATCAAGGTAATAATCACAATCATGCTAGTACAAAAATGTCAATAGTCACATGTCAGACAGAAGCCAATGGTTTAATACAAAGGTCTAGGTTCGAATAATATTTTAATGCGAAGGTTGAAGCTCACAAGTTCTATGACATATGTTAGTCTTGAGGGATCTGAGGTTTTATGATTTTAGAGTGTTCATAATTTGATTTTCAAAGTATTCGAAGTCCACATGGTTCACAATGATCGAAGTAGTCTAAAGTTCACTATCCAAAGGTTCAATGTAAAGTATTCATATGCTCTGACTAACCCCACAGGTAGGTTCGATGTCCTTGTTATAACCTCAAGGAGGAGGGCCGATGTCCTTGTTATAACCCCAAGGAGGAGGGCCGATATCCGTGAGTCAAAGAACATGTCTGAAGTACTTTTTGATGTTCATAGTGTTCAGAATTCACAAGGTCCCATATTCAAAGTAGTCCAAAGTTCAATGTTCAAAAAGGTCTAATGTTTGATGTCCAAAGGTTCAATGTAAAGTACTTGTATACTCTGACCAACCCTACAAGTAGGGTTCGGATCTCGTGACCAACCCCATCGAACCTCCAAATGTAAAGAGTTGGTCTAATGTTCGATGTCCAAAGGTTCAATGTAAGATATTCTTACTAAAGAAGCTTAAGTCCAAAGTTCAAAGAATTTGATCAAGATTTCCAAAGGATTCAAATACAAACTCCAAAAATCAAGAGTAATATACATCATCAAATCCATAGTAAGCTAGATATTCTTACCAAAGCTCAAATCTAAGATCTCCAAGTAAGAAACCT
>JAOXJP010227572.1:0-25243 GCA_025762735.1 Platanus orientalis | reverse complement strand
TGGGGTCCATTCACTTTTGGGATGTCCCATCACCCCCAAAAGTGAATGGGTCCCACCCCCTTGTGTCTTGCCTCACGAGCATCACATGAAGGGGGCATTGCAGAGGATATCAACTCATCAGTCTGGTATGTGGTGCAAGTGGGCTCAGGATCCTGTCCTATCTGTTTATGTCCTGTTGGGACCATAGGACCTGTGCACAACCAAAGTGCATGGTTTGGCATAAAAAAAAAATGGTTGTGCACATCTTTTTATGCCAAACCGTGCACTTAGGTTGGGGATAGGTCCAAACAGTACATAAGTAAAGAGGACAGGATCTAAACCGGGTGCAAGTGCAAATGACACAATTTTTCTATTGGTAGAAATGCACATCACACATTGGTCACTGAAATGCATTTCCATCTTGTTAGATGGACTCATTATGTCTTAATTGGACGGTGAAATAAATATCACTATAAAACCTGTGATCCGAGATGTGATCAGCTGCAGCAAATTTTCTGTAGCTTTTAAGTAGCACAGCAAAAAACATGGGTATTTTATCTTTTAACATGGGTTGTTTTGTCTTTTAACATTTGTTCATGCTACTTAAAAGCTACAGCAACGTTTGCTGCAGCTGATCATTTGGCCCTGTGATCCAGACCTGAAAGTTGATTGTTACACCAAGCACAGCCATGGCAATCTACTCTATTGCATTTAATTCAATGGCATGCCAAAATTTGATGGAAGACAATATCATGAAAGGTTCCACCCAATCGATACTTAGGCCAAAAACCAAGGTAATTTACTAAGGGTCTTTTCTATTGACTATTGGGTTTACCCCTTAGAGAAAAGGTTCCAATCCAACTATCAGGTGGATTTGGATTCAATAATAATTATATTGTTGGCAAAAAAAAAAAAAAATAGTATACAATATGCCAATGCCACATGGACACAAATTTCTTTATCACCTATGATTTTATGTATCGAGTCAAACTGTGAGATCAATTGTTGTTTCCAGCCGTCTGATTAGCCACCAAATCAAGAGACATCAGACAATTATGAGGGAGAGAGTTCCTATCTCTTTGAGTTCTTTTTGCCTCTAAATTAAAGGCTTTAAAAAAAATGCCATTACAATGTTAAAAAATATAAAATTTTCTGAAATAATATTTTACTTGTGAAATAAAATGTTTAAAGCATGTTTAAAACAACAATATATAAAAATGATAATAATAATGTCATAATTCGGTATAACAATGACACAGGAGAATGGTGGTGGTGGTGTAAATATTCGGAATTATAATATTGCTGCTGCAAATACCTGGTGAAATGATGGTGGTGGCGAGCATTTGTTCCTTACCAAAAAAAATAAAAAAAATGATGGTGGTGGTGGTGTTGTTGTAACCACATGAAATTGTATAAATGTGTTGCAACTTGTAAAAATAATAATGGAAGATGTTGATACTATAACTCATAGAGGAATTCAATCAACTTCAAATGATGGAAGTGTGATGGTCTCTATGAAAAAATTGAATCAAACTCCAAAAGATGGAAGGATGATGGAGATTTTGCTGCAACCTATAAAATGGTGTTGGAACGATAATGAAATATGGGGGATCGGTTTATGAACGCTTCCCTTAACAAGCGCTCATCACTACTCCTTGTTGGGGGAGGACACATCAGCATTGAAAAGTGATTTTCACTTTTTTGGGGGGCGCAAATTCACTTTTCTGCACTGATGTGCCAGCCGCCTAACAAGGAGCAGTGGTTAGCATTCGTTAAGGTGAGCATTTTTTATCCATTCACGAAATATGGATACAATATGGTAATGATAGAACTTGTAGAAAAAATAATCAAACTCTAAAAAATAGATGACTTCCATTGTGCATTACCCTATTGCATTTAATTCAATGGCATGCCAAATTTCGATGGAAGACAGTATCATGAAAGGTTCCACCCAATCGATACTTAGGCCAAAAACCAAGATAATCTATTAAGGGACTTTACTATTGACTCTTGGGTCAATCCCTTAAATAAAAGGGTTCTAGTCCAACTATCAAGTGGATTTAGATCACAATTATATTGTTCGCAAAAAAACATTAGCGTATGGGCATGTCAATGCCACTTTGGTACAAATTTCTTTATCACCTTTAACCCTAGGTATCAAGTCAGATCACAAGACCAATAGTTGTTTCCAGCCATCTAACTAGCCATAAAATCAAGAGAAATTAAATGATCACGAGGGGGACGGGTTTTCTTCCTACGAGTTCTTTTTGCTTCTAAATTAAGGATTTTTTAAAATTAAATGTCATGACAATATTAAAACAAATAAATCTTGCTGAAATAATGTTTTATTTATGTAATAAAATACTCACAACATGTTTGGAACAACAATATATGAAAAAATGATGATAATAATATCATAATTCAGTATAACAATGACTCGAGAGAATGATAGTGTTGTTGTAGATACATAGAATTGTAATGTTACTGTTGCACATACCTAGTGAGATGATGGTGGTGGTGTTGCTATTGTAACCACATGAAATGGTGGAAATATATTGCAGCATGTATAAATAATGATGGCAGATGGATGATAGTAAAAGATGGTAATGGTGCAATCTATAAAAAAATTAAATTAACTCTAAATGATGAAAGTGTTATAGTCTTTATGAAGAAATTGAATCAAACTCTAAATGATAGAAGGATGATAGAGATTCTGTTGTAACTTATAAAATGGTGGTGGAAGATGAATAGAAGATTGTGATGGTAAAACTTATTAATAAAATAAATCAAACTCCATAGAGTGGAAGTATAGTCGTATACCTGTGAAGAAATTGAATCAACTCTAAAAAATAAAAGGGTGGTATCATACTTATAGATGAATTAAATTGACTTTATAGATATAAGTTGAAACCTAAAGAGTAATTAAATAAACTCTAATAAATATTTTTTTTTGTAAAAAGACACTAAGTAAAATTAAGATAAAGATCTCTCATGAGTGAAAAATATAGACTACATTGTACCATGTTGAGTTTGTATGTTAAAATTGTATTATTATCTTTTATGTTCTATTGTTGTTTATGGACAAAATGAGCAAATACATACCGTTATTAGTTGTTGTCACATGTTTTTTGTTATACAACATCAATAAATCATACAAACCATCATTTGAATGGTCTTTTTAACATTTATCCAAGTAATTGTTTGTTTCAAATATTCACTAATGTTATATGTTTTGTAGCTGAATTGTTCTCACATAAGAACTTACCATTTGTTGCAACGAATAATTATCCCATTAACTTCAAATTCCACCGCTAACATGTGACAGCTAACTCATTTATTTTCATGATTCTCGGTAACAATGATACGTTGATTAATGTTAATCATTAATTCCATGCATCCATTAATGTGCGTCCCACCACGTCCAACCACATGACAGCTTGCATGCGTGCTAGGTGTTGGCTGTGGCACATGCCGACAAATATCAAATTCAAGCCGTTGACTTGGGCCCACGTCATACCTTACGCATAGCCCATCATTTAATCAATTACAACCGTTCAATGCGTAAGACCGACTACCCAAATATCCCAGATTTAAGGGACTCTGGCCCACCAATTGGAATTTTGATTTAGACGAATAGATGGGGCCACCTGTAATCAGCATCTATTATTTCTTGGGTAACAATAAAAGTGATGGACTGTTTGTTACCACCGTCCGATTTGGGATTCTGATTCGCCAATGACGTGGGGCCAGCTCCGTATAAAGAGGGGTTGAAGCCGGAGTTAACAGAGAACAGAAGACGGAACGGATTCCCCCTCTTTCTGTCTCTGGTTTTTTCTCCTTTCTTGTCTGAGAAAAAGAGGTAGCGAAAATGGCAGAGCAGCTTACAGAAGAGCAGATCGCTGAGTTCAAGGAAGCTTTCAGCCTATTCGATAAGGATGGCGATGGTAGTTTTCTCTCCACTTCTGTTTATGTCTTTGTTTCTTCTTCGCTTCATTTGTGTTTTCTTTCTCGTTTTTCATTTCATTTTTTCTGGTTAAAACCCTGGAATATCGATTGATTTAGATTATTTGTAGAGTTTTTGTGTTGATTCGAGGAGAATGCGTTGGTCAACGGAGAGATCGTTGCTGCCATTCTGATTGAGGACGGAGAATGATAGTGATTTGTTTTTCTTAGTCTCTGTTTTTTCTTGGCTCTAGGTTTTCCGAGCTTCGATTGTGGTTCATTTTGGTTTTCATTTGTATATAGATCGATGGTTTTGGATTTAAAAGTGGTTCTTGCTTTGACTGGTCGATCTTTCGTTGGTGGATGATTTGATTTTTGATCTCTAGATTAGCTCTGTTTTGAATTTCACGGGGATTGTGGATCTGAATAGATAAATCACGGTTCAAAATTTTGTTCCCGATTTCAATTTTTATTTATGTATTTTCCCCGTAATAATAAATAAAAAGGAAATTTACTTTTAAAAATAATTAATTAATAAGGAAGCAGTTCTCTTTCTCTGTATATATGTATGTATGTTGTGCGAAGTGGGTCACACTCGTGCCCATTCTTCGTATGAATATCCAGCCCTTTCACATTCAATGCTAGGCATGGGGCGAGCTTGGCTCATCAAGAGCTGAGCCTGAGCCTCCAATTGAGCTCGTTTAGCTAAGTGAGCCCGAGTCAAGCTGCACTAGGCTCAGCTTGCTAGAAGCTTGGCTTGTTAAGGGTCTTATATATTGTAGATACTTAATGTATTTATTTTAGTTTCATCATGTCATATTCAATCATTCTTTATAAAGAATTGATATGACCTATAATAAGTTTGTGAAGTTGTTTTTGTTAAAGTGTTGATTACGTCAGTCAAATCAAAGTCATTTCATACATATGTAAGCTTGAATTTGGTGTTTCACAAAAAAAAAAAAATAAATAAAAAAAAAAAAAAAAAAAAAAAAAAAAATTTATGATCCAAACTGATCCTTTGCTTGATTCCTTTGTGACAAGTGTGAGCTGAGCTGGGCAAAGCTTGGCTCAGTGACACCCCTAGCTAGGCAGAATGAGTACGTAGACCATAAAAGACATTTATTTCATCCTATGAACTTAAAGGTGTTTGGTCCGTTTTCTGAAATAGTGATGGATAATTTTGTGCTCTTGTTGTTTAAGGGTTTTGCATATGCTTCTTTTCTTTATTAGATATTTAAAGTTTGTTTCACTTAGGACAGCCCAACCTTATTTGTATCTGAGTGAATTTTTTGGGGCCCTTCAGCAAATATATGTGACTGCCTTTTAATGCTGTTAACTTTTTTTTGTTGGACCTATCAAAGAAAAAAAAAAAAAAAAACTTTTTTTTGTTGGTAATAGTTGACTCTGTTAATTCAACAGCATTTATTTGAATCTTGATTGCTACCTTTCCTTTTTGTCTTATATTTTAATATCTTGTAGTTTTCTATGCCAAGAACGTTGATTTACTAATTGTTTGTTTTGAAATGCTTGAATGCGTCGTTTTGTGGTAGCTGTAAATTATTAATCTTCCTACTTTAGTTGAAATACAAGAACCTTATAAAAGACTTGGTTTATGAATATTAGGACCATGATGGGCCTTGGGATAAAGAATGTTAGATTCTACACTAAGCAAAAGCATCGTCATGACGCCTGCAAACTGTAAATGATGTATAATACATGTAACCCCTGAATTTTCTTCCTCTTCCTCTTCCTCCCATGTGGAGAGACCTTAATTAGTGACATGGATATCTTGCTGGATGGGACTCATACTGCCCACTTCTTGCAATGTTGCGGAAAAGTTGTGGAGGTGTTGTTATGGATTTTTTTAAAACCTTGTATTAATTTCACTCTTCTCTCCTTATGGTTAGGTTCTCTGTCATCAGTTAGTCATTCTTTGGAAAGGCCCAAAAGCCTTGGTTGATATGTATTATTGGTCAGTTGTTTATGAAAATGCTTTGTTTATGATGAGGGTAACTCACTGGTAATTCTTACTCTTTTGAGGTATCTATGTCTTTAAAAGAGAATAATGGCAATCTTTTATGGGGTTTCCCTTTCTGAACACTGTGTCTGTTCCCCTAGCTTTTTCTTTTAATATCAACAGTGAGTTGGAAATAAAAGAAAACTTTCACTGACAATGGAAATTAGAAGCTCTTTGTAATAGGAAAAAAAAAGTGCAATAGTAGTGAGCTTGTATCAGTGATTATACAAGAATGCTTTGTTGCTTTTCACTGTTTCATTCCATTCCATTTTAAGGATGTCCATATTGTCCAGTGGAGATGCTCCTCAAACTCTTTATTGAGTTTGCACATATAATCTAGGATCTTATATTGATGCTGCCTTCCATTTTCTGTATGTTCAGTTGCTACACTACCTTAATGAAGGATTTTGTTAAGCTTCCTATTTTGTAAACCATGAGTGAAACTCCTAAGGATCAATGAGGCGTGGGCAAGTTACTCACAGTGGAAGGGCATGCATATGTATGAGTTTTATAGAATCTTGGGTCCCAATGAAATGTTGAAGAATTATTAAAAAGATGTGACCCAATTTATTTCCCCTGTTTGGTATGTAAACTTCATTCTTTCAAGGGTTTAAAAGCTTCCTAGTTCACAGTCATGGTAATGGCAATACCATGTTTGAAATTTTTTGTTTTACAGCTGTTTAGAAAGTAGTTTCTTCACTCTCGGCCTTTTGTTATTGCCTTTTTGTTTTAAAAAGTGACTCTCCTCATTTGGGTTTTCTGGTGATTTCTATTGTTTTTATTGTTATGAAATCTTAATTTAATTATGTTATTCTCTGCATGCTTTTGTTTAGTTTTAGCGTTCTCTTTTTGTTTTTTGTTTTTTTGATAAATAAAAGAGAACTTCATTCATAAAGGAGCAAGGCCGCTCCTAAGCCAATACAACTACAAAAACGAGAAAACAAAAAGCAAAAGAAAGCAGAAAAACTGACACCTGCCAACCTAAAGCCAACAGAAAAGCATACACAAGGCAAAAACACTGGCATGAATGAGAACCTTCATGCTAGATGAAAAGACTCCCAACACCTCAGCCCCCTCAATCCATCCACCCCTCACTCCAGTCTTATTACTCCCTCCACCTCCTTCCCAACTCAACCCTAATCACCCCCCCCACTCTGCTAGAGAACCAATTCAATAGTTTATTTTTTGCCTTGCTATAAGTTCTATCAGCCGGTTCCGTCTGACCCTGAAATACTCAATTGTTGCTCTCCTACTAGATTGACCACATGATTACCAACAGTACCATCATCCACATTTGCTTGCCTTTTGATGCAGCATGCATATAGGCTAGTGGGTGTGTGCACCAGGAGCTAGGAATAAAATTAGTAAAAAATAAGTAAGGAAAAATAAACTGGATTCCTATTCACAATGTCACATGCTAATTCAAGTAATTCTTTAGGTTAAATTTGATAAGCATGAGTGGAACTAGAACATCCAAAGTAATAAACAACATGAACCTAAACAATATGAAGGGATAACCACCAATTTAGAAATTGATTGCACATCAGATTGTGGTTCAGAAATCTGACTCTAAGTGAGCCAGAAAAGTGATCCGGACAGGGGATAGCAAGGGTAGGTATTGGGCTATCAAAGGCTATTGTATAGCACAATAAGGGTTGTATTTAAGCATGATTCAGGTTATGTAAACATGTTCAAAGAAGGTGAGTATGGGCAGAAAAATTTAGTTCTCGGTCTCTTTAATCAAGTCACTTAACTGCCACCAGATCATACTATAAAAGAATACAAATCAAAGTCAGAAACAAGAAACTAAACCTGATAATGTATGAATCATATCTCTGCAGCCTTAGAGTAGTGAAACAATCAGTTTCCAAAAGATGAGGGCCAGACTTTAGGGTTTTTGAAAAGTTCCAAAACCAGTTTGATTGAGATGCTGATGCCGCCAGCCTACATATTCATGGATTCGATTCTCTGGGTGGAGAGAAATTTTCGGATGGCTTCTTGCTTCAATAGGGTTGCCCAAGGGTTAATCAAACCCTGTTGAAAGTGCTCAATCAAACTCCTAAGTATGAGGGAGATATGATCAATCTCGTACAGGCACTGTTTCTGGGCAGAATCATGTCAATCCTAGGAGATTTAGGTATGTATTGACCTGGCCTGATTTTTAGGAGAATATAACACCACAATTAGGATCATGAGGGAGTTAGCATAACCCTGCTAAAAGCCTGAAATCAAATCCCTATTAATCAGGGATTAAAATCAAATCTCCAAAAAAACTGTATGCTGCCCCTGTTTGACGCCTACCACAGAAAAACCAAAGAAGAAGTCAATCAGGTGGGGCCCTTTTGGATGGGTTCCACCACAATTTGGATCGTGTACGAGTCCCCAACAAATAGGGGAAAAGCCAAAGTCCCTATCCCTTTATTAGAGGAGCAATAAACAATCACATCTAAGTCTTTAACCCAGATTTTCAAACAGCCTCCAAAACATTCGCAGAAGCAACAACACTGTTCGTGGGACTTTATAACAATATTTGAATGCTTGATTGGATTTAAAACTCTGAAAACAATGAACTTATATTGAATTTTCTAATTGTTAATGAGTTCAGCCCATAGACAAACCTGTAAATTGATAAATAAAGAGAAGAAGAAAGAAGAAAAAAAAAAGGACCTTTACCCAAGAGGAGGGAGTGGCCTCCACCACAACCGTTAAACTAGGTTGAATCTAGACCCATTCCAGGGTATTAATAGCTTCAACCTGCAACACATAGCGAGGAGGAAGAATAAGACAAACCAAAACATGAGAAACTTTCAATCTTAATACCTAACTTCAAAAGACCAAATCGTGGGCTCTTATAAGAGACTCTCACGGTTTAAGTTTAATAAAAATAAGTCCCAAAAGGACTGAAATATCCTTAGGGCCAATAAAACCCTCTCCAAACTACCTTCAAACAATAAATTATAACCAAAAACCCTAAAGAAATCGAGTGACTAAAACACCCTCAAAATTATGTGTTCCCCATGGATATGAGACACAACTAACATAAAAAAATAAAACATAAATAAAGGGTTGTGAACAAGGCCCAATCATCATCTCGGTCATGGTGTTTGCATCACCTCTCTTCCTATGACACCCCAAAAGACCGTTTGGGCCCTCCTTCACCTCCTCTTCCGAGAAAAGTCTCTCAAGCCATTGCTTTTCCTTTTCACTAATTTTGTCAAACTCAATGCCTTTAAGAGTTGGACGATGCAAAAACGGCTTTGAATACAATTGGATATAGTAATTTTCAATGCCCTCCTTAGTTCTTTCTTAGTCTTGCATCCATTCCTCACTAACCTTAAGACTTGTGATCAAATTATTGGAGTTTCTCATACTCGTTAGCCAATGAAAAAATTTGGTGTTTCTGTCCCCCTCTTTGAGCCAAATAGCTTTTGATTTTTGTCTCTAAGATATCTCCTCCATCTTCAACAGACTATTATATTCCTCCACTTTCTCCCCTTTTACTATATTATCTTCTTGAGAAAGATTAGCTTCAATTTTTCTTTACGGTTAAGATCCCCTAAGATGCGAAGGCACTCTTGTTTTCTCTACTCAATTCCCCCAAACTCCTCCCTCTTCCACTGTAAGATCCTCCTCTTAAGATATATCAATTTTTGTAGCCCAAAAACAAAACTAAGAGACCCCTCTATAGACAATTCAGTCCACCACTTCTTAATCTTCTCCCTAAATCCAGGGACTTCAAGCCAGCTAACATCGAATCTAAAGGGGTGGGGACCAAAGGGAATAAATTCCATGTGGAGCAAGATAGGGATGTGATCTGAAGCTATTTTAGGAAGAGCTTCCTACAACAACACCGAAGTCTCCTCGATCCAATCCGGGGTAAAGAGAAATTTGTCGATACGGCTAGAAATCCTTCTATCTTGATTGTTTGGCCAGGTGAGCATTACCCCTTTTAAGGATGGATCTATCAACCCATTACCCTTAATAAAAGAATTGAAATAGCTCATCTACTGGTTCATTCGATCTGCACCCATTCTCTCCGAGGGATATCGAATGGCATTAAAGTCACCTCCTATGCAACAAGGGATTTTCCAGTTAGCCATTATAGTGCGCAACTCCTCCCACATCTTCCTTAAGCTTACTAGGTTGCAAGGGCCGTAAACTCCAGAGAAAGCCTAGGTCATCTCATCCACCTTATTTTTGCACACAATTGAAATAGAATAATCAGCTATCCTGAAATCAATCACCTCAATGGCTTTAGAGTTCTAAGCCACTAAAATCCTTTTAGCTAGTCCGTCAGCAGGCTTATGAATGAATTTGAATTGCCTTTGCCCCCATAAATCAACACACATTTTTCCATTGATATTTTGCATCTTAGTTTCCTGCAAGGTAACAATGTCCACCTTCCACTTGCTTAGCATATCCTTAACAGCCCACTGCTTCTCCTACTTCCCTAACCCCTTAACATTCTAAGAAATAATGGATTTCTTTATCATTAAAACTTTTCGATTGAGATTCCCTTCTCCCCCCCTTCCTCTTTGTCGTTCCTTGGGCTTTCCCTTCATAATTTATATCTAATTGAAGGTTCTTTAATTCCCTCAGGTATTTCCTCCTTGTTTGCCTACGCTGACCACCTTGTGATCTTCGTGGACTCCAACTCCGTCTTCACTCCACTTCCTGGAAGAAATCTTCAACGCATTGTGCCATCCCTTTGAATGAATACCCTAACTGTTTCCTCACCTCCGAAACCTTTTTCATCACCCAGGTAGAAGACGAAAGAGGGGGGAGCATTAGAATAGGTTTCGCTTTAGTTACCTGATCGAAATCTTTAGTTTCTCCTCCCATTAGATCAGCCTCATTCTACTGGATTGAAAGATGACATGTAGTCTCCCCACCTCTTTGTAGATGTGACATGCTTGAGAGGACTGCTTGGAGTTTCTACTTCCCTAGGTTCGTGGATGACCTCGGCCAAAAACGACTTGTTGCACCCCTCCCTTGATTCATACCTGTCTTTCAACTATGGAGCTCCAGCATCCCACCCTGCTTCCCAGTCCATATCTTCCGTTAACCCATTAGGAGCCTTTTTTTCTTTTCCTTTTCCTTTAGGTTCAAAGAGTTTTCTTTTTTCAAGGATTTTCAAATAGGTCTCTCAGATCTCAATTCCTTTCATTTGCTTACCAAATCGAAAAGGAAAAAGAGGATCCGCCAATGGCCCGCAAGAATTCTCCTTCTCAGAACATCTCTTGCGTCGAACCGGTGATGCCTGGTGACATTTCCTGTAATTTCCTTTTCGTTACATCTTCTTCGATGCTCCCCTCTTCACTGTGTCCTTCCCCTTCCTTTCGATGATCGATTTTTTTGCCCCTTTTATGACAAAGTTCCTGTTGTTCTGCTTTAAAAGGTTTTTAGTAACCTAAGATCCATGCTCCTCGAAGCTTCAGGCCCTTTCATGAGGGACCTATCTCAGTAAACTGGGCCCTCTCTTCTCCCCCGATATCTAGGCCCACGATTGGTTGGGCACCTAAATTGGGTCTCAATCTTCTTTAGGTCCCGGCTCATCAGGCCTATGCTTTGGATCTCCTTTTTATTAACCCTTGGTTCGACTCGCCGTTCCGAATTTCGCCCTTTCCGAATTTTACCTTGGTCGAACCAGTTGGTCCATCCGACTCGATATGCTCCTATTCAACCATTTTCATTCACCTCCTCACCTTCGATCTGGGCTTCGTCTTCTGCCCCTTTGAATTTCAAAATTTGAGCTCTTTTCATCTTCTTGCCTTACGAATTAACCACACATCTCGCTTGTGTTTTCTAATTTGTCACCCCTTATTCTTTCCCTTCGACCCCTTTCCGATGCCTTGAATCCTGGTGTTGGAAAATATTGGGGTAATTCCATCCGCCACATCCCAATCTTAAACATCAAACTGCCGTCAGAGATCCATATGAATGCCGAAGTTCTATCAAATCTTTTCACCTTCATTTTGACCCACTCCAGAGAGCCAGATTCTGAGGCATCCACCTTCAGCAAGCCTCCACATTGATCTGCAATCGCTTTGAATGATTCAAAGCACCATAAATGAGCTGGAACACCAAAGGCCCAGACCCACCCACCAATTTCTTAGGTTTGTCTCTGGGTACACCTTGCAATAGGATGCCACACATCAAGTAGCAAACCTGCTCCTTCCCACGATTTAGTTCCCTCTTTGAGCACTCTCTCTGCACAATGCTCTGATGGGAAGTTGAACATGAACAGGTCTTTGCCCATTCTATGTACCTGAAGCTTCCCATCCACTTTGCAAGCCTTCTTTCCCCACATTTTTAGGGCATGGTTACTAGAGTTATCTCCTACCACCCTCCCAACCAAACAAGATTTCAGACGCCTCAAACGATGCTTGATTTCTTCTCTGTTGAAAGCTATGACAGTGTGTTTTCCATCCTTTACCAATCTGGGCTGCTCCAACATCAGCCACTCAATATTTTTTGAGAAGCGCTTTCTTGAACAACTCCCCCTGATCTGGGACCCCCTGTTCCTTCTTTCTTCCTGGCTGGGGACCACCCTTTGAAACTTTCGTCCTCTCGATTTCGTTCCTTGTCGGTCCTTCTGCATCCTTCTACCAACATCATACCAACCTCTAAGTCCCACCCAAGGAGGTGGACTAGGGATTTTCCTTTGAAAACCTCTCATTGCTGGTAAACGTCGCTCCTCTCATTCAAGATTGCTCCTCTCATAACCCAAAAAAAAAAAAAATGGACACAGAAGAGAAAGGGAGATGGACGATTACCTTGCCTCAGACCCCTGGAGCTTTTAAAATACCCTATTGGAGATCTATTCACCAAAATGAAGGACATGGAACTACAACATTTCTTTATCCATCCTCTCCATTTAGAACCAAACCCAAATCTAGACATCATATACTCTAGGAATCTCCAGCTAACGTGATTGTATGCCTTCTCCAAATCTATTTGGAAAAGTACTTCCTGTAACTTGATATTACAAAACAACCCTAATCTGATCCTCGAATCACTTAATTCATTTGCACTCAATACTCCATTTAGAAATGGCTTACCTCTCAGAGATACCCCTTGACTTGGAGAGGCAGTTGCTGGTAACCCCTCTTTTATTCTAGAGGTTAACTACTTGGCTATGACTTTGTAGGTGCTACCCACTAGGCTCACTAGTCTAAAATCTTTGAAGCAATCAGCCCTTCCTTGTTTGGGGTCAATGCTATGAAAGTATATTGCTTCCATGGTCCAGAAAGCCATCCCTGTGAAAATCCTGGATCACCTCCATCAGATCCTACTTCATTGAATCCCAATTTGATATGTAGAAAGCTAAGGAGAAGCTATCCGGGCCTAGGTCTTTGTCCCCTTCTAAATTCCATACTATCTTTTTAACCTCCTCCTCCTCAAACTGTTTTTCCAACAAGTCCCAATCTCTATCTGAATTTTGACCAAACTCCAAACCATCCAATTTTAATCTCTTCTCCCAAATTTGATAAAACATT
This sequence comes from Platanus orientalis, assembly GCA_025762735.1. NCBI lineage: Eukaryota > Viridiplantae > Streptophyta > Magnoliopsida > Proteales > Platanaceae > Platanus > Platanus orientalis. The sequence continues at coordinate 11,806 of JAOXJP010227572.1, read as the reverse complement.
ATGTTGAATATTCAGCATTTTCTTAAAATTAAGCAACTTATATTTATTAAAACACATAAATGGTTTTTAAATGAAAAGAATTAAGTACGATGCATATTATTATAATATTTGCTAATAGTTTACCCTGAAATTGTAATTAGAGTGTCTTTGGTTAGTAAGAACGTCCTATGTTCTTGTATCTTTGGGTTGCCAATTTAAGTAATTTTTAGATATTGGTACAATATTCCCAATATTTCCATTCATGATTTGGCATTAGACATTGACATAAGTGAAGATACCTGAGTTTCGACTGATGTAATGGAGAGGGCATTAAAAGTGACTTCGGGACTTGGCTAAATTTGTGAAAATTTAATGGAAACAGATTTCCTTTTTTAAAGGATTAAAGATTGGAAGAGAACCCAAGACTCTGTCATTAGATGACAGGATGAGATGTACGTGTTGTCAAAGTATTGATATTGGTAAAATAAAGACAAAAGATGAAGTTGAATTAGGGTTTCACTATGACAGTGATGTCAAATGTTCTTAATCATTTGGTTGGAGATGAACATAAAATAGATGTGTTTGAGTTCCATGAGAGAGAGGGATGAAGTTGTGGAAGATGTCAAATACTCTGGAGTTACTTGTTGAATTATGTTTACCAAAATCTTGTAGATGTTCTGTTTATGCATAATTCATTTGTCGTAACCGTTAATATTTATTTATTTCACCTTTAGAAGGCTTTTGTAGAGGACATGTCCATTGGGTCTTCAATACTACTTGGAGATGCTATTATACACGTAGTTGCTTGGTCTGCAGAAAGGAAAAAAATCATTTTGTGACTCATGACAATGTTAATAAGGATTCTTTCATTCTGTGCATCTCCTCCCAAAATTTGGATGTCTTGGTCTTGTTGGGTGATATGTATGGTGCTCGTGATCCTTGAAGTTCCTGTTTTTGATAAGAAATGAAATTACATTGTTAAGATGAAGATACAATTTGCTTTCAAATTACAATGAAGGATCATTTGTTTTGCCAATGAATTCATATTCTTATTGGCACTTCAATGACACTACAAAATATTAGCATCTGCATAAGGGTCAGTATGTCAACCATCTCTATTGCCATTATGATTTTCCAAAACCCAAGTTATTTGTCTGTCTGAATTTTTTCAGCAGCTAACATACCAGAAGCAAAAGAGTGGAAGATACTCAGTGGAGGAGAAACCTAGCTTCCTCTTTTTAGAATATAACCTGCTGATGAGAATGGAAAAAAGAAGAAAAAAAAACTTTTGTGGTCATACCGCAAAAAAAACAGATGGTCTGAGTTTATTACATCAACTATCATTAGAATTAAGTTTAAAGGTCCCACAGGAAACTTTTCTTAAAGTTTTTAGGCATACAATTTTTACTTGCACCACTTTTTATCACTTCCCTTCAATTCTATATGAAGTTATTAGGAATTTATCTTCACTATGGCTTGTAAGGCAATTCGATAGTGGACAAATACAAAACAAGAATAGCTACTTACCACTTCATACCAATTTCTCATTATGTTTTGTGCTTCATTTGAAATTTAGTAGTGCTCTCTCAGAATTAGGGTACATGTAGGCTAAGTTGGTAAAGTCTGTGGGTGTCGTACCACAGACCTGGGTTCAAAACCTGTCTTCATCTATAATTACCTATCAAAAAATAAAATAAAATAAATACACTGTTGATACAAATTTGTGCATTACATTTATTAAATGCTTCATTGTGTGGAAGGATGATACAAAATTAAAATGAAATAAATTAAATTAAATTGTCATTAGGTACTAGAAGAATATCAGAAGAATTTTGGGGATTCTTGGAGGACTGCACAGGCAGATGCAACTCAACCATGGCCCTATTTGAATGAAGCTCTATCCAAGTTTCAGGTAAATTTTTGTGTTCTGCCTTATTATTTGCTAAAATAATAAAATTAAATACAGATATCAATCTCCCTTTTTCACTTTCATCATTCAAATTTAACTGTTGACACTTTTCTAGCACATGAAAATTAAAATTTTTTCACTGAAGACTAATCCTTTTAATCTTTTTTTTCTACAGGACCCTGCAGAGGCTGATAAATTGTTGAAAATACAGAGGGAGCTGGATGAAACCAAAATTATTCTTGTAAGTTGAATCATGGATTATGTTATGGATCTATTGTATTTTTTTTTTTCTTTTTAATATCTTGGAACTCTCTTTCACATGTGAATGTGGCCTACACTATTTTTATTTTTTAAAGCCTGGCGACATTTCTTGTCTTCAGTCGGTAATTGTTGAAGAGGTATAGGGTCATAACTTCAAGGTTCTAACACATATTTAAGAATGAGTAAATAAAGTATTGGGAAAAGTGCAAGGTGCACCAGAAAATTTAGAAAGAAATCGCTGACATGTGATACATACATGTATTTTGAGTAACTAGGAAACAGTCAGTCATTAATTGTGTAAAATCTTTGCTTCCTACACTTGGAAAATTACATATACTTTAAAATTGTATCAGATTTATGATTTAGTACATAAGGTGGATGTTGTTTAAGATTCATCTCTTAATGATTTTATTTTATTTATTTCAAAACTAGAGATAGATAAATAGACACTTCCCATTACACTGATTGGGAACGTTTGTAGTAAGTATGAGGGTTGAAGACCTAGAATTGAGTTATTTATACCAAGCATTCTTTTTATGGCTAGGGACCAAAAGGGGGAGGGGATTTCCCTTAATTTTGACAGATAAAGGTAAATATTTAGGAAAGTTATTTTATTTTAGTTTTTTGACCTAAGCTGATAACTGTATTTTAACTAAGGTACCTTAGCAAGTATAGAAAAGGGTGATTTCTGCCTCTTCTTGGCTTAACTTGAGAGATCACATGTTGTGTACAAGAAACTTCTTAAATTTATTGGTTTCCATCACTTCAAATGAGTACTATTGGATAATGCTACTATCATATTTGCTTCTGCTTCTGCTGCTTGGTGGGATTAATAACATCAAACATGTTTCACAAAGTGTTTCATATGATTTATATGCCTAAAACGGCTTCTATTACTGCTGGGCTGTCCATTTCCAGAGTTTCTTGAATACTCAGTTTAAGCCTTTGCTCGAATGTTAAATGATCTTTTAGTGAAAGCTTTATAAATGGAGGTTTATTGCTTATTTTAGCTTCACTCAGTGGTTCAAACTTTAGCTACTCCCTTTTGATAAGCTTGAAAGGCTTGGATCAACTCTGCGACATCAAGATTCCAGCACTGAGCACTTCAATTTTAAAATGGAGTATGGGCTTAAACTGTACAATTTTAATATAAGCAACTGGTTTTCATTCATTTGTCAGTTTTTTCTCCTTATGTTGTACATATGGGAATAATCACCATAGAATTCTAATTTTAGAAAATTTCATGTCCATTCATGTTGGATGGATCAAATGAAAATGAAGGACAAAATGATGAAGCGCTTCCTTTGTTTGGTTATAGACTTTGAAGGCTTATAATGTTTTCCTGTTAACTATCCAAGGAGTTCCAGTTGCAACATATTACTATTTTTCTTATGGATTTTTTTTCTTCTCTTTGATATATAATCTTTTTTTTTTTTTTTTTCTGTTGATACAGCATAAGACTATAGATAGTGTGCTTGCAAGAGGTGAGAAACTGGATAGTTTGGTTGAGAAGAGTTCAGATCTGAGTGCAACATCACAGGTACATGCATATTCATGGTCATGCATCCTACTACCATGCATTTGTCAATCCATTTGTTTGCATATATGACACACACACAACTCTATAAGTGTGTTACTGTCTTGTGTCATTTACCTATACAACTAACATATTTTGAAGTCAGGCTTGAGAGAGCCTGCTGATGAGTTAATATGATACCACCTCAAGGCTCAAGGTCTATTGTTGGATGTGGAAATAATATCAGAAAGAATATAATTTCAATATTTTCTTGTTCAGTGTTTGCATTAAGGTGCTGTTCTATTGACTTGCTCGGACTATCACATTTATCCTATTTAAAACGAAAAACGATAAAGTTCATGCTAGACAAAGGTACTGATTACTGATGTGCACAATGATTTTGTTCAAGGCAGTGATTGATACATTCTGTTATTGAACCACATTCTGTCTGCCTTGAAGCTCTTTATTTTGAATATTCAACTCCATGCCTATTTATCCTAATTTATTTTCCAAGGGTTGTAATTTAATTTCTAATGTTTAAGATTACAATTATACTTAGAGAATGCTCCACAGTGATGCCAAACAATTGGGTTATTTTCTTATTGATCTGGTTGCCCAAGCAACTATAAATGTAGACTGATTGGATGTTTATAGCCATACAACCGGAATTATGGACTTATGGTTACAACATCATTGTAACTCCATTGGGCTTCAAATTGACTTCATTTTGCTGTTTTGGATTCCTGTTGGCTGTTGGAAGCTATTCAAAGAGAGTTCTTAAAGAGTGGCCAAGAACTTGGATGTTTCATCCTCTTAATGGGGTGGGAAGCATTATAGAGCTTTCCATCCTGGATGACACTCAGTTGAAGAAAAGGTTTGCTTCCTTCAAGTAAAATAAACCACATAATTCAGGGCTGACTAAGAATTACTCCAATGTTTCAATGTGAACTGATTATACTGTTCAATGGAAAGTGTTCGGTTTAATTAGTAGTACTTGCATAGCTGTCTAGTTTTACCAGTGTTTGTTTACCTTATGTTGGTATCTTCTGTTCTGTCCTGTGCGTCGGACTACAATAGATGTGCTCCATGAACACGTATGGAAGACATAGGGTTCCTGTTGAAAACATCTTCAAGATCGTCAACCCTCTCGATGGGTTGACGATCGAGAGGGTTGACGATTCCAACTTTTTTGTTGAGACCATTAGTCATGTTTTCTGACTGTCCAAAGGAATGTTATAACTATGGTTGTTATGGTGGGGTCAATTCTTTTGTGGCATAAAGTGTTATTGTGTGGGATGCACTAGTTGGTCGGTCCCACCCCCTTGTTTGTGCCCCACATGTGCGGGTATGAGAACCTTAGCCCATTGTTGTTGGGTACAATATGTGGACCTTAGATTTCTGACAATTGCATTCATGCATACATCATATGAGCAGCTATACGTACACATGAATAATGTCTATAGTTGTGTATGAGCCAGTAGTGTGCATCGTGCATTAGTTCGTGGCCTCTGCATGCATGTATGTCTTAGAATCTGCAGTCCTTTTTAAGGCTTTAAAGCTGAAACAAAAAGTACCTCTTTATTGTTTTATTGGAACAGTTGTTTTACAAGCAAGCAAAAAAGACCAACCAGTGCTGCACGATATTATAAGCTTCTGGACTGTGGAGGAACAACAGCTGTTTCAGTCCTTGAAGGAAATTTCTTGTTAATGATAATGATATCAACTGCTTGTTTTAGGAATCAGAAGACGATGACGACAGATTGGTGTGTGTAATCTATCTTAAATCTTTTGTTCAAATGTGGGATGGCCAGAATATATTGGACTTTGTCTTCTTTTCTGTCTTCTGTTTTTTTTCCAGAAACAGAAAAATGCAGCAGCAGGTTACTAGTAATTTTTCTTCATTTCAAATTGTGAAGATTCTTCTGTTCGCAAACATAAATTTATCAATGTGTGCTTGGACACTCGGATCTGGTCTTAAATCAAGTTCACTTCTATAGATTATTCTGGGCACTGACCAATTTACAGAATTAGAAATCTGGGTTTGTGTCGGTTTGGAGCTGGGTCATCTGAATAGAAACTTAACCTTAGAAGCCTTATTATCATCAGGCTAATGGTCGCAATGTGTGCGTAGCCATTGGTTATTCTTTCTTTCCAAGACAAAGGGAACGGTAGTCCCAAAATGGCATACCCAAAACGAGAGGTGCAACTTAGGTTGAACCTGATGTAGCCCACCTTGAAGGTTAGCTTGGGTTAGGCAGGGATGTTAGGTGAAGCCAAGGTGTGTATCCTCAGGTCCACTCCCATTGTGCTTCACAGTGCTCCATTAAGATGGGAGTGGCACGTGTTCTCCACATCATGGAGAGCAAAACCAAGAATAACAAGGACAAACCAAATGGTGAGAAGTAGAGGACATGTGCTCAATGGGAGCGGACCAGAGGATACGATTCTTCAGTTCATGGTTTTGTCTTAAATGTGTTTTCTTTTTGGGTGTTATTAATTGTTATGTTTTGTTTTTTAGGTCTTGTGAGAGAGAGAGAGAGAGGAGGGGTATTTTGGGAAGGGGCAAAAAAGGAAAAAGGGGGGCGGGTGTGGTGAGAGTTTTGGGGGTGCGATTAGTCCCTCCCAAAGATCTACTCCCAAATTTGTCCCCCTGCGTCCTCACACTATAGACTGACACTTTTATTTTTAATATGGTCGTTTTTTTAGGTACCTACTTTTTTATTTAAACAATTTTTTAAAGGTTTTAATCCTATACAGCCCTAGTTGACTGGGATCCATAGCATTGGTAATCGCCATATGGTATGAATCCATTGGAGGATTAATCGACAACTGATGACATGTAAGAATGTGTTTTGTATATCACTTCCCAATAATATCATGACATGACTTTATAATGACAAAATGAATTGGATGCCAAAATAATAATAATAATAATAATAAATTGATGGGCATTCCAGTTATGCATGAGATCAATGATCGAACTCAACTCCATTTACCTTACAGTTTAATAGTCCTTATGCACACCCCCGTTTTTAAAAGAGGCACCAAAATCAGAAAACTATCACACGTTAGCCAATGATGTGGGGACACAAAGAAACTTACTGTTTTGGGTGGAGCAGATCCTTTCCCTTTCGAATAACCCTATATTGAATGCTGGCATCAATCCTACAATTAAAAAGGAACATCTCACATGAGAACACCCTCATTGAATTCGAATCTATATCAAGTAACAACCGCTACCATGTTTTACAAACGGTCATGGGTTCGTCTTCAGGAAAACCCTTCAGCATCTCTACTATGTCTGACCCTTTTATCGATAAGCTTAATGAACAAATGCATTGGTACTCGTAAATATTGTTGAATTTTTACCTTTTTTTATGTATTTAAAATTATAATATACTAATATTTTGGCATAACTTATTAAAATCACCTTGGATTTACGAGATCTTGGAATCAATGAAAGGTAACATTTCAAATGACACCAAAATCAAACTAAATGAGTATGTTTCCACCAACCCAAACAAGGACCAAAGAAAGTGACAAAAATTGATCTTTCACTTTCTTAAAAATTAAATAAAATCTATTCTATTGAAAAATAAATAAAATCTTTTAAATTGATTGACAGAGAAAAAACTAGAACAAAAGAAAATTGTATAAGCCAACAATTTAACCAAATAAAAATTAAACCCAAAATAATCATAATATGGTTCAATTATTGATGTAGGTTGCTTGGCGTCCTACATCGCTTAACTAAAAAACAAAAACCATGTCATTGAATTCTATAATATTGTAATAACAACACAATTGAGACCATGCAATCAAGCTTTAAGATTCATTTGCCTTTTTTCAGATATTTTATTGCTCGCTCCTCCAAGACAGACCTATGATATTATAGATTTAATAAGGGATCTTCATAGATTCTTGAACTTTCTCTTTTTCCATTAATTGAAATCTTGTTTGATCTTCCAAGGGCTAAACTTGACAAGATTCAAATATCTTCTATTATGAACCAATGACCAAACTCAAAGAAGTATTCTTTCGTTTACTCTCTTCTAGAATTGCCTGCTCCAAAGGCTTTACTAGACACATATAATGGTTAAAGATCTTTAAAATATGTCTCTTTCATTATTATCTTTCTTGTTCGGATAGTAAATTTTTTTTCAGTATTTTTATTATATAGTAATTTTTTAACAGCTTGTATGATATTTTTAACTAAACTTATAGAAATTAAGTTTTCATCATATCCATAATACGATAATAAAAAAATTAGATTGATTTATGAGAGGGGAAGAAACAGTCTCAATATCCCACAACAATTGCCCAAAGGTTTCAAACACAATCACTATAGAAATCTTTGGGGAACCACTAGGTAGAGTGTTGTTTCCTGTCATGTTGTTGTAGCCTATTGAGTTGTGGGAGAACCACTTTACTACCACTTAAGGCATGAGAAGTGTGTAGCATTAGTTCAATCACCGTTGAGCCACGGCTTTAATACTAACTAATGTATAATCAAAGTAATGAAAAGATTAGTTCAAACACCGTTGAAACAAAAGAAAGAAATTAAAACCTTAATCCACTAAAGCGAAGAAAATCATTCATAAAATTCATTTTTTTACATGTATTACACCATTAACTTTAAAAGACTTTTAACTTGTGTCAAACTCAAATAATATACAAATTCTATCATATTCTAATACCTCGATAGTATTTTGGTCATATCTTTCTCAAATTACCTTAGATTTGCAAGATCTTGGACTCGTGGGAAAGATAATTCAACAACCTTCAAAATCAAACTAAACAAGTTTTGACCTACCAAAAACAAGGTCCAAAAAACAGTGATGGGAATTAATTTCTTATTATCTTAAAAATGAAATAAAACTTATTATACTTGAAAATAAACCAAATCCCAAAACTGAGAAACAAAAATGAAAAACTGAACAAAATAAGATTATGTAAAATAACATTTTTAACTATAAAAAATTAAACCCAAAATAATCATAATACACTTAAATCTTGAATATAGATTGCTTCGCATCCCATTTCACCCACCTAGTATACCTACAAGTGACTTCTTAACTGTCAATTTGCACAACAGAGGTGCTGGTCAATAGCCCTTTATTGAGCTAAATAGCTTCTGCCCATTCTACCTTGAGATTTTCTCTTGGTGATAATGCTGAGTTCTTTGGACCTGTTAAGTGGGGTTACAGATTTCCAAGCATTGATAGCAGGGGCGGAGCCACATAGGGGTGGGGAGCTCAATGTCTGAGTACCCTTGTAATACTAATGGGCCAAACCAATTTTAGACCTGATTGGAATCAATTGCCCCCTGATTGGAATCAGTTGCTAAACTGGTACCACTACATTCTCTGCTCAAGATGTGACTCATCAACTCCAATCTAACTGAACTAGTACCACTCCATTCTCTACTCAAGATGTGACATAATGTTTGACAAATGGTCCAAATATCCTATCCAGGATGGTGTTCAGGGTGCCAAGTGACTTCATTTGGAATAAAATGGGTGGGAATTTAAAATTTCATCCTACCACTACCCATTTTATTCCATGTGAAGTCATCTGGTGTTCTGGATAGAACATCTATTTTGATTAATAAATTCATAAGTACTTATTAATTGTATATTTACCATAATACCCTCATTTGACCCATGTGTATTAGCTCAAACACCCTTTGTCATACCACATGTCATCCAGTGATTGCTAATGGAGTGGTACCTATCCTTTGAGACTGGAGATGGTTTAAAATCCCAGAGAATCCTTGTCTTGGGATCGGATTTGGAGCACCCCTTAATGAGTGCCAACAGTGTACCCGCAACCAACAAGTGATACGTCACATTGAAAAAGTGATTTACATTTTTTGGGGGGTGTTTTTCACTTTTTTTGATGTGACGTGTCGTCTTCTAATTGTGGGTGTACCGTTGGCACCCATTAAGGGAGCACACATAATCCTTTGGCTTGCCCCCCCTACGTGAAAATCCTGGCTCCGCCCCTGCGTGTATCACATGCCGATTTCAAACTGGGAGGACAAATGGGGATGGTTTGGTGCGGAAAAAATGTAAAGTCTGGAGTTCTACTCATTTCCGGTATGAATAAATAGAGAAATATTACAGTAGGAGACATGATGCCTAACAATGGGTAGCATCAATCACGACTGGCGGACCACTGCTGTTGATCGGGTTTGAACCCAAGACCTTTTATCCAGAGAGGCAATGCCGCAATCACAACATAAGGGCGTGGGCGGGCAAAGGGTATTTTGATAAATTCATGTGTACTGTTTATTTTTTGTGTTTTTTTTTTGGTAAAGATGCATTGATCATGGACTAGTACTAGCTTGGAATCTCTAACATGTAAAATATTTAGCATGCTCCTTTGACCATGTAAAATACTATAACATGCTCCTTTGACTCCTATGTATTTAGCTAGACATCTTTTGTCAATCAATGTATCATGGATTAGTAGTAGCGTGGAATCTCTGCATTTTAGAGTGATCCTTTGTGCCCACAGCCCATGTTGTGTGCACCACGGGTTGTTAGGTGATGTTTACATTCTGCTACGGAAGAAAATAAGACAATGACAGACCTTATAGTTTATGGCACAAATTACTCCCCTTGATTTACCTCATAATGTTGTGATGGAGTCTCGAATTCAACCCAATGTATAACCTATTGTGCATTCTGGGGTGCAACTCGAATGACCAATTTATTCACCCAATAAGGGGTCCAACCCACCCCGTTTGGGGTGATTAGGGGTTTTCGTGGGCTAAATAGGGGGTTTGAGAACAAAGCAGTAGCACTGTAACTACTTCATTCATAATGAAAATCTTCTCTTTGTTTTCATTCGAGGAAGTAGGTTTTAAGTCGAACCACGTAAATCGTTGTATGATTTGTTATTTGTTATTCTTCTCTCTCCTACTTTATTGCTAATCAAACTCCAAATCTAGAATTTCTACTTAAAACTCAAGAACAATACATATTTTTGGTTGCGGATGAAAATATATCTCCTCTCACCTCTGATAAGTGAGAGTTTGAGTAAGTATATATTCTTCTTCTATCTACCCTGGGTCTGGACCCCGGTCTATTCTATACACACCCATTTGGAAAACAGTGGGGTAAACAACAGCAAAGGCCATTGTCGCTAGCATTTCTCTCTTTTGGATGGGCCCCCAACTTTGAACCATGAATTGCGAAGTGTCTCAACAATTAGAATCTACACACAACAACAAGCCATAGCACATAAATCTAAATTAAGGAAAATTAATGACAATGATGATGACGAAGACGATGTTGGCGTTTGCTTGTAGTCAATCCCAAGTCGTCGAAATAAAGTAAAACTATAGGCATCTATCATGTGGTCGAGTTTCCAGCCCTTTTCCTTGGGGCATAAGATAAGATTTGAATGGACTCGTAGAAATTCATTTTTTCCACGGAGTCTTTTCTCACATGTTTAGTGATAAGGCGCTGTCAAAATTTGGAGTTTCATATGGGTGCCCCCACCATGATCTTGACATATCATTGACTTGATGATCTAGGGGAAATGAACATGTCCATTACCTTTCGATAACTGTGATTTGATTTAATTTGATGATTAAGGACGTGTTTGGTTGCCACCTGTGATGAAAACATTTCATTTTAAATTCTCACTAGTCATGAACTGTGCGAATTCACATGGGCAATGTGATTTGCGCTGCTTGAGATTGTCTCCAGATTTTTAAAGTTCAGAAGATTTTGGTGGTCAACATGTATCCAAAAAACTCACAAACTAAACTGTACATTTTCAATTTCGTTTATTATTTTGCCACATGTCAACCATTGAAATCTTCTGAACGATATCTGAACTTTAACATTCTGGGGAGAGTCCTGGGGGGATTTGAGATGTATAAATTTTTGTAAAGGACTTTATAATGCAAGAACCAGAAATGATTAACATTTATTATCCAAGCCCTTCTCCACTTTAGCAATGGATATGAAGATGTGATTAAGCTCAAAAGACGGTATTTACTTAGGCTGCGTTTGGCAGCCACCTGTAATGCAATCATTTCATTTGAGTTTTTCAGGCTTTTGTAGCCACAATGGGATGGTTTTGCAATGAAACCATTCAGATTTGCACCGATTTGTGCCTGATAACAT
>JAOXJP010227571.1:0-11279 GCA_025762735.1 Platanus orientalis | reverse complement strand
TGGTGTTTGAGTTATATATATATATATATATATATATATATATATATATATATATATATGTAAAGAAAGAGAGATGGATACGGCTATACAAAGCGTTTGTAAAGCGCTGCAATAAAAAAAGGGTAGCCTTTTTAGAATGCTGCATATGTGCTTTTACGTTGACACACGACGGAATTATGACTTTTTTATGTAGTGTTTACGTTTTTTAGAATGCTACATATGTGCTTTTACGTTGAGACATGACAGAATCACGACTTTTTTATGCAGCGTTTGTAAAACACTGTAATAAAAAAAGCATAGCGTTTATAAAACGCTACACATGTACTTTTTGTGCTGTCATATGATGAAGAATTATGACTTTTTTATGCAACGTTTAAAAACATTGTGTAATATAAAATATTGTATATTAAAGTTTATGTAGCGTTTTTATAAATGTTGTGTATTTATTTTTGCCTTTTTCACAACGCCTTATATAAAAAACGTTGCATATTATTCTCTTTAGGTAGCATTTTGACAAAAATGCTACCTAAAATAATGTTGCTAAAAGTAAAAATTGTTGTAGTGAGATTAGGCCTAGATAAATCATAGGAAGAGGTAAAATTAAGACATGCTGAAATTAGGAAACAAGTTTCTTGATAAAAATCATTAAAAATGACAATCTTATTTAACAAGGTTTGAGACTACATCCGCATACTAGAAGTGTTTTCAATCATGCAAAAGTCAAAAGGAATCATAAAAGAAAAATGAACAACTAAAAGGCTAAAAAGAGATGTATGAAAAGATTAAGGAAGAAGAGGTATTTATAACCTTGAAACTAACAGTCCCATAAATGGCTATGCAAGTAACAATGCTTCATCCTTAGGAGTAACAGTGCAACTTAAAGAAGGATCTTTGCAAGTCAAGATCTTAACTGTTTATAGAAAAAACAGAAAAGATATCAAAGGCACTTCTTATATTCCATCCCAAAATATGTGAGGGTTAAAATGACCGAGTTAGGTTAGTCATAAAGTGGATGCCTCATTTTACAAAGAGAGTGATGAACAAATGGCCACACTAAGAAGGTCGTGATTTGCGCAATTGGAATCCAACCATCTCACATAAATCACGAGGGACATTTGTTGGGAAAGATTTTATCTTGGTTCAAATAAAGGATGTTAGATCAAATCAAATCAAATATAAAAAAGGCTATAGGATTATGACACATGGCCATACCAAATTGTGGTGATTTGATTCCATCATAAGCAACATATATGGATAAGCTTATACACACAAGGAAGCATCTGTGATAGTGAAGCTATTTACAAGATGTAAAATATAGACTGGGTTTCTATAAGACTGACATGTGACCAATTCTCCAAGGTCAAAGTTGAGTCAAAGTCAAGGTCTGATCTGAAATACTGAAACCCTACTTATGCATAAAGGTATAGTGTGAAAAAAAATAAGGATTAGAAATTCATGATAAACTCAAACTCTTTATGTTCTATCTAAAGCCATTGAGGATAAGGGTTATCAAATAAATCATGACTATGGAATGTGAATCTTACCATTGGATAACCATCTACAAGCCTGAGAAAGTTAAGAAGGATAAATCTCAATCCCAGAAATATAGAAAAAATAAAGGTTACATAACAGATTAATGATATATATAAATATAAATTCTTGATATGAAGAGGGTAATATAGAGAAAAAAAAGTTTTCTCGAGACACAGGTCAGAAAAGAAAAAAAGGCTTCAGTAAATTAACAAGTACGCTAGAGGAAATAAAGAATCGAAGATGTATTCAATAAGGTGATATCATAATCCTATATAAGATATATTTAAAGCATCTTGAAGTTCATGTCTCTTTGTTTTATATAATTTTCTTGTAAACCTTAATCAGAAGTATTCTGTCACCCTTATATATAGAATATGCAATTAATGGATTTGATTAAAGAATCCAAACAAGAGTAATCCCCCAAAACAAATCATAAATAGAAACATTCTAAATGAATGAGTAATTTGACACATGCAAATAAAGAAAAATACAAAATTTGATATGTACAATGTGTTTCCCACAATTCTTCTCCCTCTCCTCCTCTATGTTTTTTCTCTCCCACTACTCTTTCTCCAAATTCCCTCTTTCCTTTGTCATTATGATACTTCAATTTTTCCTTAACAAGTTTTTTCTTAAGTATGATAGAAATTAAGTTGATTATGAATTTGATCATGAGTTCATCCACTAATATGTATAATAAAGCAACAAAATTTGATCATGAGTTCAACATACCTACCACATGTACGTTAGCCTCTATTAATCTCATTTACATCCCTCTCCTCAATACCTTTCTATTTTTTGCACCCATATCTTTATCTAATGACTTCTTAATATCTATCCTAATTTTTTTTCTCAACAATATCTCTCTCAATAATGTTTATTTATATCCTTACTATTTATTGTCACTCATCCTCTATTTCTTTCCTAATTTCATCTTTCCTTTTTTTTTTTTCTCTTCCTTTTCTCCTAACCCATTTCCCCAAAACTTAGCTGATGTAGATGATGCAGACATTGTTATAGAGTTAAGAGAGGAGACAGTAAATGTTGATGGCCCATCTGATTATTCTCCAAAATCCTCTTATGAGACTTTATAGGTCTATCTAAAGGTGAGGATGAGCATGGGGAAGAAGTTGATATGGAGTTTGATGTTGAGATGTTGATACTAAAGAATGTCTAAGGCTGGGTTCAAATAGACAAGCCTTTGAGGTTTGGATTGCTTGTAAAATCGTAGAAAGATTGAAGGACCCTACTTAGAATAGGGAATCTATACAGCAAGAGCTAAAGTCAAAGTATGGCCTAGAGGTGCATATAATGTAAGTATATAGGGCAAAAAGAAAAACATTAAAAGTCATTCAAGGTTTAGATAAATCTTGGATAAGGAAAGTGCCCAGTTATGTTGAAGTTCTTTTAACTTCAAATCTAGGAGTTATGTTGAAGTTCTTTTAACTTCAAATCCTAGAAGTGTACTTAAAATTGGAGTTGATAGACTTGTGCCTATTAGCCCACCAATTTTTCAGAGATTATTCATTAGTCTACATGTTATGCGGCATGGATTTCTTAGTGATTGCCATAGGATGGTTGAGTTGGATGGGACATTTTTTAAGAACCCTTATCATAGTGTTCTTCTTTCATATGTAGGATTGGATGCCAATAACAATATATTTTCAGTTGCAATAACACGGGTTAAAAGTAATAACAGGTAGAGTGGGTGTGGTTTTTGGTTCAACTAAAAGAAGCACTAGAGATTTCAGATGCTAGTGCTTGAACATTTATGTTAGATAAGCAAAAGGTAAAAAAAAACTCAATACTGTTATTTTTTTAGAAAGATTTTTCTAGTATTTGTTCATAACAACCTTACTTTGTAATCACATGGGTTACTAGATGCTTTTGCCGATATCATGCCAGAAGCTGATCATTGGTTTTGTATGAAGCATTTATATGCCAATTTTAAGAAGAAACATCCGGGGTTGGAAATAAGGTATAGTGGAGTGCTCCAATATGGTAGGAGTGCTCCAAATCAAGTGAAGCACTCTAAATCTCCAGCACATATACTATTTAGTAATTTGGCTATAACTTTTTGCACATAACTCGAAATTGCTCTTTGTTTGTTGTATTGGAAAATATACTCAAAGAAATTTCCAACAAGTTATGGATCATCCTCTCCTCTAATTAATTCTATATTGGTTTTGGTGGGTCCAACAAGTTACCCCAAATCTACAGGTTTATCGGCATAGACACCTTGTGGGAGAATTACAATAACTTACTCTAAAAAACTTATAATTGTACACCGTTTAATACACTGGAAAGTAGACTTGTAGATCTTTTCAACCATATATGGCTTATACTATCACTCACTCGGGATTGATACAGGTTTAACCGTAAAGTTACCCCAATACACTTGGGGTAGCTTTCAAACTTGACAGGTTCATGGTCTAACTTGGGTTCTACACTTCTAACTTGGCTAAAGGGTCCTTAGACCACTCTATTGTATGTCTAAAAATTTGAAATAACAATTTTATTCTTGTGAGGTAAAATTATAATTTTACCCTTAAAGTGAAATACAGGGCGTTATACATTTAGTAACTATAACAAGACAACAGGCATGGTGAGACATATGTAGATCAACTTCATGCATTACAAATTCATCTTTATCTTAGCATTTATTGTTGACTTTATAACTTTCATAAGCTCTTATCATTTGTCGTGTTCAACATTGTTCCATTTACCTTGTTTGTCATTATCCTTATCATTTTTCATTCATTAGGTTCTTTCACTACTTATCATTTTATCAAATTTGACTTATCACTTTAAATAACTTTCATTGTTCTTCTTTTAGTATTCACTTATTATTTTCTTAAGGTTGCTTCTTTTTCTCTTTATACATAACTTATATACTTTGATCTTCATCTCAAAAATATTTGATTTCATTATTTTTTTGATGTTTTCTTTATTTTCCCATATTGAGGACTTTGTCTTTCATTAATGACTTTGGTACTTTCATTTCATTCTATGGATCTTCATTTTCTTTCATGACTATGAACTTCTTTTTACTTGTGAAACTTAGATATTTTCACTTCCTTGTCTTAACACTTTTCATTCTTTACATGACTTATAATTTTCTTACTTCACTTTTAAAGCTTATAAGTTTCCCTTATTTCTTAATATTATTACTTTCTTATGGATTTCTCTTATATTCTTATCATAGTTTGTTTTCTTTTTACCAAATGGTGGGACCTTTTAGTTCATTTATACATTGTCACATTGTACTATCCCTCAATGATAAGGGTCATTGACATATTGAATTATAACCCCAATAACAAGGGTCTTCACTTGCACTTTTTTACACTTACATTTTTTCTTCACTTTCTTACATTTTCTTTCACTTGCTTATACTTTAATTCAATTGTTTACACTTTAGTGCATTGCATTATTCCCAAATGATAAGGGCCTTTTATATTATTCACACATTGGTATTTTGTATTATTCCCCAATGACAAGGGCCTTCACATTACATAATCTTACATGTCTTATGAATTTTCTATTACTTTTGAAGTTTATCTGCTTTTATTTCTTATCTTGATATTTTAATTCCTTATATAGTTCATAAAACTTTAATTTCTTTTTGACGTAGCTTCTTTTCTTAAAATTTTTCTTATCTTTTTCCCAATAATGGGACCTTTAACATTACCTTACACATTGACACATTGTCTTATTCTCTACTGACAAGGGCCATCGGCATATTGTATTATTCCCCAATAATAAGGGCCATCAGCATATTGTATCATCCCAATAGTAAAGACCATCGACATATTATATCATTCCTCAATAGTAAGGGTCATCGGCATATCGTATCATCCCAATGGCAATGACCATCGGCATATTGTATTATTCTCCAATAGCAAGGGCCATCGGTATATTGTATCATCCCAATAGCAATGACCATTGACATATTGTATTATTCATCAATAGCAAGGGTCATCTCCTACATTTTTTCTCTATGTCTTAGCCACCTTTACTTATCATCATTTCCTAGTGATCATTTAACTCCCTATGGTAGGACCTTCATTATTAGACACTTGTCTTTACTTTCCTTACTTATCTTATCCTTTATTCATTTTACGTGTTATCCATTTTTAACCATTTTACCTTTTCTTACCATTACTTAACATATTACAAAATCATAATGTTAGGGAAAACTATATTCTCATGATATAAATATGCTAGCAAGATAAAAAAAAATATATGCAACATGAATAAATTATTCTTTGACTTTATTAATGAGGGAAGTCATACAACCCTACATATGTTTTCTAACCTCTTAAAACATATACACATGAATTTTAAGATTCTAACATGGGAATCCATAAAATATCATAAATTGCTATAAGCCAGTAGGTTTTCAGAATATTGTTACGAGGTTTAAAGAGAGAGAGAGAAAAGGTAGAAAAAGAGAAGGATAAAAAGAATATGAGGTAATTGTACAATGAGAGAATCGTATATGTGTTAGGGCTTTCTACACACACACACACACACACACACACACACACACACACACACATATATATATATATATATTGATAATAGATTCTAGTACACCAACAACCTATGGAGTAACATACATACATAACATGAAGAGAAAAAACATACATACCCTTAGACATAAGTTCCCTACACACACTTCTACACTCCCCCTCAAGCTGGTATATAAATGGAACTCATACCAAGCTTGCAGACTATAGACTAAAAAATGGTAGTAGGTAAGCCTTTAGTGAAAACATCAATGAGCTGATTCTGGGATGGAACATAGGGAATACAAATATGTTTGAACATTAACTTTTCTTTAATAAAATGGCAATCCACTTCGATATGTTTAGTCCTGTTGTGTTGTACTAGATTGTAGGTGATGTTAATGGCAGCCTTGTTGTCACAGTATAGGATCATCAGTCCAGAGATTGGAAATCCCAACTTAGAAAGCAATAGTTTCAGCCACAATAACTCATAAACTCCATGAGCCATGAACCGATACTTTGCCTCTGCACTAGAACAAGCAACAACACTTTATTTCTTGTTGCACCAAGTGACTAAATTACCACAAACAAATGTGCAATACCCATATGTAGATCTCCTATCCATCACAGAACCTGCCCAATCAACATTTATATATGCCTCAACACGAAAATCACCTCCTTGATTGGAAACAATAAGCCCTTTTCTATATCTCCTTTCAGATACTTAAGGATTCTATAGACGGCCTCTAGATGAACAATTGTAGGTGCATGCATGAATTGACTAGTGACACTAACAGCAACCGTAATGTCAGGACGTGTCAAAGAAAGATAAATGAGACGACTGACCAACCGTTTGTATCTACCTGCATCAATGAGTCATTGACCATCATCGACTTGAAGTTTATTATTGGGATCCATAGGAGTAGCAACAGGTTTGCAACCTAACATTCCTGTCTCACTTAGAAGATCTAAGATATATTTTCGTTGAGAGATGAAGATGCCCTTTTTAGATTAAGCAACTTCAATCCTTAGAAAATACTTTAGCGGCCCTAAGTCCTTTATTTCAAATTCTCTTGCTAAGTGAGACTTGAATTGCTTAATCTCAGCCTGATCATTTCCCGTAACCGCCATGTCATCCACATAGACAATGAGGGATGTGGTGAGACTTTCCCTTCTCTTTACAAACAAGGTATGATCTGCTTGACATTAGAGGTACCCATTGTGAACCATGGATGTACGAAATCTCTCAAACCAAGTACGAGGTGATTGCTTCAACCCATAAAGGGCATTTTTTAGTTTATAAACTCTATGTTTCCCTTACGCGAGCTGAAAATCTGGTGGCAACTTCATATAGACTACTTCCTCAAGTGCACCATACAAAAATACATTTTTCACATCAAATTGTTAAAGAGACCAATTCTGATGGGCAGCCAATGAGAAGAGAAAACTAATTGAATTCATCCTTGCAATTGGTGCAAATGTTTCCTGGTAATCTACACCATAAATCTGAATGTAGCCTTTTGCTACAAGATGAGCCTTATACATGTCAACACTGCCATTTAGCTTCAGCTTGATTGTAAACACCTATTTATAGCCAGCCGGTAGTTTTTCCTCGAGGAAGATCTACGATGTCCTATGTATTATTCTTGTCTAAGGCACGCATCTCCTCCTTCATTGCCTCTTTCCACTCCTAATGAGATAAAGCTTCTGACAGACTATGAGGTATAAAAATGGAAGACAAAGTAATAGAAAATGAACGAAGAAAAGGTGATAAGGAATTAATAGAAACATAATGGGAAATATGGTACTTGACACATGAACGAACAACTTTCCTAATAACAATAGGAAGGTTTAGGTTCTCAACTAGAATGGAAGGAGGATCAGAAACAATACCTGAAGCCAAGGAGATGTTATGGAGAGGGACATGAGGATCTTTCCTGACTGACTCTTGAACTCTTCTCTTGTATACCTTGAGTGGATTGTCCTTGTTCTCTCCCTGTTCAGTACAATCCTTTGTAAGGGCACCATGATCAAAAAGAAAAGCAGGTACTAGAAGATGATCAACATCAACTAAGGTAATCACTGAACTAGAGATTTTTTAGAAGAAAAAATGGGATAAACTCATGAAAGGTTACACCCTTAGAAACAAAATTTTTTTGAATAAAGGAATGGAAACATGTGTACCCCTTTTGATTAGGAGAATAACCCAAGAAAATACAATTAAGTGCTTTTGGATCAAGTTTAAACCGCATAGATTTATCAACATGTACAAAGCAAATGTAATTGAACACTTTAGTGAGATATGAAAGAGTGGAATTTGAAGAAAGAACTTCCAAGGGAGTTTGATATCCCAAAACACGAGTAGGAAGACAATTCATCAAATAGGTTGCAGTTTAGAAAACATCTTACCAAAAAGTTTTTGGGACATTCATTTCAAACTAAGATCATGAGCCATTTCCAGGAGATGCTTGTTTTTGCGCTCAGCTACCCTGTTTTGTTCTGGAGTTCCAAGACATGTGGTTTGGTGAGGAATACCACATGAATCAAGATAAGAAGAAAATGATGAAGATAAGTATTCACCACCATTGTCACAATGCGGGATTTAGATCTCCTTATCAAATTGAGTCTCAATCATCTTATGAAATGAAACAAACATAGGAAAAACATCATGTTTGGACTTCAACAAATACACCCATGTACATTGTGAGAAATCATCCACAAAATTCATAAAGTAACGAAATCCAAATAAAGAAATAATGGGGGCTGGCCCCCAAACATTTGAATGCACAATTTCAAAAAGAGAAGTACTTTTATTAATACTAATTAGATATGAACTACGACAATGTTTGGCAAACTCACAAGCGTCACACTAAAAGACATTAGATTTAAACCATAAATGTGGAAACAAATGCTTAAGTAATGAAAAAGAGTGATGACCCAAACATTGATGCCACTAAAAGAGTGAGATCGAGTAAGAAGAGTTATCCTTTATTCTAGGAGTTGGAAGCTGCTATACTGAAGAAGCTACGTGAGGTGTGTCATCCAAATCATAAAGTCCATCCTCCACATGCCCTCTACCAATCATCATCCTCGTCTTCAAGTCCTAAAATACATAGTGATTAGGAAAGCAAGTGACATAACAATTCAATGATTTTGTGAGATGACTAACAAATAAAAGATTGAGAGTAAAATTAGGGACATGAAGTACTGAGGAGAGCAGTAAGGTAGGAGTGACTGAAATAGAGCCTTTGCCAATAATGGAAGAATAAGAGCCATTGGCTATTCGGACCTTATCCTTCCCAGACCAAACAAAATATGAGGAGAAATGAGAAGGTATACCTGTCATGTGGTTAGAAGCTTCTAAATCAATGATCCAGAAGTGATGTGGAGAGGTGTCAGAAGCACTGAAGGCAGATGCTGAGGTACTTGATTTTGCAAAAGATGAAGTGGGAGCTGAAGAGGGAGTCTCTAGACTGGCCATGAAACAACGAAAGGCCTCAATTTGATCTGTAGAGAATTTTCAACTATCAATAGTAAGCATTGGCGAGGAGGCCTATTTAGAGGATGATGTAATAATGCACACTGGATTGATTGTCCCGCCCCGAAACTCATACCAGTAGGGCCATGAATTTTGACATATGACATTAACACAACATTTCACTTTGCATTCAATCATTCTTAACCTGTATACATTTTTTCTTTCTTTATATTTATACGTAGCAGAATAATACATCAATTATATTCCAATAATCACATAATTAATCACATTCCCATAAGTCTGACCTCTATAAAATCTTATAGCTAATAAACCATAATCCTGTAAATAATCTATAAACAATGCCTAACATTCTCATTGAATTAAATAAATAGTCTAACATAATCCAATCCATCAACTGAAATCAAATACTCAAAATCCCTAACTTATTACATCTCTTAAAATTAAAATTGAAATAACTGAACTAAATTAAAATAAAATCTTTAATCCAAATAATTGAAATAAACAAGTGTTTGGTCTCTAGCTATCTCTATTTGGAACCGTTACTTTGCGATCTCTTCATCATCTGTGGTGTTATATTAAGGTAAGTTTGACATACTTAGTAAGAAACTAGTAAACTATGGAAACAACGGATCAAGTCTTAGCACGATTTCAGAAACTAAACAGATACTTTTTTATTTACAATTCAATATGCGTAATAATTCATAAATCAATGTTATACATTACTAAACATTTAATAAAAATTATAGTTTCATGTATAAAACATAAATCAATGATAACATATACCTTTATATTTACAAAATGGAACGGATCAAATCATATTTCATATCATAGCCAGAACGAAATAGAACAAAACATATATCTGCTATCAAGCCAAAACATATAACAGTTTGCAACATTTAAAGCACAGTGAGAAGGGTCCAATTCATAGCATTTATACCCAATTGAGAAAGGTTATTACTACTTCCTATATGACAAACAGTAAGGATCCATAACAGTTCGCACCAATTATATTTATGTAAGAAGGGTTTAATAAATAATTCTCCTTGATGGGCAATATTGTTTTTTAATAGTATATATCATTCTCTTACAGTTTCAATCAAATCATATAGTTCATAGAAGCAATATATAACAATCTTTTACATTAACTTAAGTCAAAATAACATATAAGAACATGCTTGATCCAATTAGGCACAATTTATAAAACATGTTTTCAAAACATATAAAATCTGTCCAGAACAATACTCTTGAGAATCCCTAATGGTTGGATATAAAAATTAACACTTTTCTTTTACAAAAATATGATTTAAGATCACTAAGAATAAATTAAAGGATTAAACATATAACTTTTTGTAAATCAGTAGATCATTACCTTTAAAATTATTTAGAAGATCAAAATAATTTTTAAAATAATCTTTACAATTTTTAGGAATAAAACCACTTTTAAAACCCTTGTTTTTTTTTTATTAAAAACATAGTTTTACATTTATTAATACAAAATGGATTCAAAACCAATGATTCAAATCTTTAAAATCATATATAATTGAAGACAAATCACTTTTACATCATGTTGTAAAACTATTTTTATCTCTTTCTAAATCATATTTTAGAACTTTAAGCAAAACTAAAATTAATGAAAAACGATTCAAACCCAGTTTAAAAACAATGAAAATATGTATAAAACGGAATCAATAGAGTACTAAAAACCTAAAGAATGAAAAAAAAATAGTTTAGTTGTTTTC
>JAOXJP010227570.1:0-11279 GCA_025762735.1 Platanus orientalis | reverse complement strand
CTTCTCCAATATCCACGCCATTCATACCTATTCGTTCAGGGGGTGTTCATACCAAATCAGAGAGAGAGAGAGAGAGAGAGAGAGAGTAAATGTTTCTCTCAATTTGTACACTTCTCCAATATCCACGATCACAAAGGCTGGATGTATAGGGGCAAAATTATAATAACAGTTGGCAAAATGTGACTGGGAGCACGGGGAAATATACAAATTGGGAGAGCATTTGCTTCAGATATTGTGGGGAAATATATTATGAGGCACATAAGTTATTCTATATAAGGTGCACCAGACTGACAGGTGGCATGTTTTTTAATTTGGTGCCTCTTACTTGGCACCTACTTTTTTATATGAATACCTTGTTTTGAAGCTTTTACCCCATGCACCCCATGTGTCAGCCTGTGATGCAGTCACTCATGGCCACACCAACTTTTTGTTACAGAAGACTTACTAAGCCTTTTTTTTTCTTCTTTTTTTGTAAAAAAGATATAATAAGCCTTGTAAGCAATCACAATGCTTATCCGCTCAATCCCATTTTCAAACACCATTTCCATACCCAACTCACCCTCTTAAGCTGTTTTGCAAACCATATTTGATCCTCGGAATCCAAATAGCTGCGTGAGTCAACAGTTTTTCCTTCAATCCAACCCCAACTACCATATGATTTAGAAATTAGAACTCTATCGAGATGGGGTTGAGTTTAAATAATTCTAAAGGTGTGCGAGTAGAAGATGCCAAATTGCTAAATTCGTGAAGTCTCTGGGTGTCATACCACAAGCCTGGGTTCAAAACCCGTCTTCACTTATAAGTACCTACCTAAAAAACGGTCAGCGAGTCCCCAACTTCCAATACTTGCAAGGCATCATTACTTGCCACCTTTCATTACCAAATCCAGTAGCTGTCATTGCAAGGCTATTACCATCGAGTTAACATCTCTAGCTTTTCCTACTTACACTTCCTAAGATCTATCCCCACTCATTTCAACTGACATACAACAGAATGAATATATATATTGACAGCAACCAATACCTCAATCAATACAGTAAAATCCACACGAAATTAACCATCTAAAGCCTCAACTTGATCAAAGCTATTGAACTTTTTACTTTGAAATACAACAAAGCAGAAATTCATAAAACCATCAACTCCTCCATCTGCGTCTTTTGCTCAACACATTTTGCTTAACACAAAATCCAAAGGAAGTAGTTTCATCATTTTATTTACAGAGTATAAGTGCACAGGCTAAGGCTATCTATCATATTCACAAGTTGAAGCATCACTCCCAATCAGCATCGAAGTACCCAGCATCTTTCATCTCAGAGTAATGACCATTTTCCAAATGCAGATCTTCCTCCTGTAATCATCACAAATGCATCACATTACCCACCTTTCATTAATCACAATCAGTTTCTAGATTCTGAAAGACTAGAAAATATTAGCATCTAAACACAGTGTATGAGAATGAAGATAACCTGGAAAAAATCTGCAAGGAATGTAACATACAACAGAGGAAGATAAAAGGAGTGATAGCATACTGTAACAAGATTGTACAACCTGCAGAAAAGAAGAAAAAACCCTTAGAATTGATGGAAGTGCAATGAAACGCTAGCTATGCCATTGTCTTTGTAAAAGAAATCCAGATATACCAGAAACCAAAGCCAGCCCCATTTCCGACAAGTGCACATGCAAATAATGCCATTGCATTTAACAAGAACATCACAGAGATGTAGTTGTAGAATGCAGGCCGTCCTACAAAATGCAAAGAGAAGACCTGGTTCAATAAAATTGAATCCCTATAGTATAATATGATCATAATAGAAAATGGATGTGAGATGGGTTCTTACCAGGTAACCTATCTCTCCATTTTGAGTGGTACATGATCAAAATGAAGCCATAAACTGCAGTAAGTAATAACTTGTGAATGACCCACAAGCCCCACTTCACCCGATGTGTTGTTTCATCAGTGTCAATGAACAGTGGGACTCCCAAACCAAATATATAAATTGCCTGAAAATTAAGATAATATCTGATACGTATCAAGGGGATTAACATAAGCATGAACAAGATGCTCCAAAGTGGGAAAGACAAACATCATATCTTACAGTGGGAAAAAGTTTTTATCAGGAAAGGATTGGGAAAACTCCCTCCCTGGTCTATGTCATCCATGTGCCACACTTAAGGTGATTTGGTCCAGTTTGGCAAAGGTATTTCCTACGTCAAAGTCATACCAATGAAATGGTGGCCCCCTGTACAATAGAATGTGCACTACCTGTACATCACAGGTCTATGCTTTCCTATGTAAGTGGTTCAGATTTTATAACATATGATAGAGATATAATGGCTGGATTAAAAGCAGGTCTATGCTTTCCTAAGCACCAATGTAAGAATAATTGTAATGTGGCAGATGCCCTCTTTTATACTTTCTTAAGCACCCATGTAACAATCATTGAATACAAAAGAAGCCCTCTTTTAGCAATTTGGAATATAGAAAAATTTGAGGTACAGGAACTGCCAACCTGTAACCCCAGTTTTGGGCCCTTCCTCACGTGGCTTTCCTAAATATGTAACAAGGACACTTTTTTCTACATTTTTCCATGGCAGACACCTGTGTCAGTTTCATACACCAATACTGATGCTTCTATTTTCTACATAAGCTTACGTAATTTTCACAGCATGTGCTGTGTTGGACACCGACATTCGTATCAGGGTCCATGTTACCTAGGTTGTACATTTCTTATCTGCCTAGTGTTTCACATCATTGAAGGTTGGGCATTGATTTTTGTGGCTGATAATCAACTTTGAAATGCTTCATGATACAGATTTTCCTTCCCAGTTGTGGAAAGATTAGGAGTTCGGAAGTTGCAAAAGAAATCATGAAGTGGAAAAATACATAAAGAGTCTGCCTACAGCAACACCTATAATTAATTTCAAGATAAACTTTCCCTGCGGGTAAAACTTATAATTAGGAAAGATGCCTACTCATTTACTGATTGGGATAAAAAAGTTTGCAAATACCTATCATCTCCAGCACTCTTTGTTCAATTAAAAAATATGATACAATAATTAGTAGAAAGGGACCAGTTCACTTGTTAGATCGTGCAGTAAATGCAGATTTAGACAAATCAGGAATCTTACACATGGGAGCTCAGTTGTCAGGCCAATAGTGCCGTGCCACCCTCCCCTCGTGTAACAGAATTCAGCCCCCAATCTTATCAACGACAAACACATCGCAAAAGAAATCCCTTTTTATTGGCATTTTTATTTGAAAAAACTAAAAAATAGAAACTTCAATGGCTGGCATCGCTAGGTAAATAAACTAATACATGCTAGGGTAAATAGATGACATTGGGTGGGCACTGAACATGTAACCAATCCATAGAATCTATCAGAAGGAAATCTGAACTGGCCAAATCTCCCCCCAGGTGTGCCAGGGGGAAGGTTGTATCACTAAAGCATTGCATCAACATGTCCCAAAAAGGGTTCCTCTTCCTTACTGAAGTATAGAGAAACTTAAAATATCTAATTGGAATAAGAAAAACTACAAATAGATGAGAAACTCATCAAACTACGGGTCTCTCCCTTTCTCACGTAAAAGCTATCAGAATCCAACCACTCCACATTTTACTGGGAAGGATTAAACCATGGGAATGAATCTACAGGGCAACTGGTCCATATGGCACCAATGCTGCAACAATTGTTATAATGAGTAAGAAGATTCCTGCTAAAACTTAGGCCCTTAATCAAGTTTGAGCACGAAAACTCCATGAAGAACAGATTTGAATTGGACCTAAATCAAACTTACAAACATGATACTTTCCACTTAAAAAAACATTACTGTGTATACCAACCTCTTGCTAAGCAGATGCAAATTAAATTCATTCAGCCAAGAGACCGGAATAAAAGAAGCTGTAAGGCAAAAAAACAAACACTACCTTGAGAAGAATATCCACACCAACAATGATACCAGAGACTACAAAAGTGCGTGTTAGAGCTTCCAACCCACTAGCATAATTTCCTTGTAGTATAAAGGCCACCAAGCTAATTTCCAAAAATAGCATCCCGGATGCTGTAAACAATGATAATAGATTCCATGACAATTCCTTCCCAGGACTGCACTCCCATGTCTGAGCCAGCAGAAGAAAAAGTTCAACTATAAATAAATAAAAATACTAATTCTTAAGAGTACATGACCACTATATAATCAGCAGTAGGAGTTTCCCAAACCACCGACAGGATGTTAGATTATTAAGATCTAGACAAGTAAATAAAGGCTGAATCAAGAAATAATACATCCTAGAAAATATCTGATATCCTAAATGCAACAAGTGCAAGTATGACTGACTAAGCATTTGTTATGGAGATGATAAGTGGGTAATGATCTACTAGTTAATGAGCTTAAAGTGACCAAGGAAATCATGAGAAATATCTCCTTCTAGGGAACAGAAATTTAAGATTTCAACCAAAAGTTTCTTTTATCAACAAATGTTCCAGCAGTGTCAGGTCTACATTTTCAAATTAACAGCTGAATCAAAACATCTAAGTAATAGTACAGATCAATGTATTTGAAACTGAACCATTGACCAACCATTCTAGTTTGGGTCACTATTTCATGGTTCAACCATTCAGTTTCAAATCGTGAGGTAATATAAAATAAAAAATGTAAAGCAAGAAAAAAGTAAAGAAAACTATGCAATGTACAACTTCTTTAGACTTTATTCATCATTTGCATGTTTTCCCAAATGGAAAGACTCCTTTCAGTCATTATAAAATAATTCCAACCACATGAATCCATAGCATCATAACCTGCTGCATCTCATTCTGGGAGATAATAGAAAAAAGAAATTAACAGGACAGTTCTTGTTAATTTGAACAACTAAAGGACCCATGTTATTATTGTAGCATTAGGAGTCCACATTCAACCCAGTGAAGCATTTTTTGTAAGTAAACAGGGAAAATTTTATGGACACGCTATCCCCTTTCCTCAAAAAAAGATGCTATATTTCATGAAGTTCACCCATAGAGGGTCTTACGTATGACTATCCACTTATTTGATTGATCAGGTACCATTATCCAACCCTATTCCCATGAAGTTCATCGCATCAAACATATTGGACCTGTCAGAAAAGAAGTACCCACAATTTACTCCTGGAGGATCTTCTCAATTACCACAGCAAATGATTTTTTTAGAGCTCACTCACACTACTCATAGGCATGACATTTTGCCCCTCCCTCCCCCCTCTTCAATATGTAACTGTTTCTACCCAGCTATTAAAGCCTATACCAATATTTTTAAGAATGAAACCCTATATTATTAGAGTTTGAGTCAAACTGGACATCCATGTAGGCATCCAAACTCAAATAGAACTTCTCCAAGACTTATCCAATGGGTTGTAGATGATTCCTAGTGGGAGTTGGGAGTTCTAAGTGAACTAAAACTCTTCCCACAAATAGAGGCCTAAGGCAAAAACGTGGAGAACTTTTGCGTGGAGATTTTATCTTCTCTCCTCTCTCTTTCTGTAAGGGTTAATGATGCGGACATCCTCAATCTTGCAATGCAGTTGCTACAATGAGCATTGGTATTCCACTTTGTTTACAATGTGGGTGCAAGTGCGGTTTGACTTCTTCTACTGCAGGATTGTCTTCAGGGTGTGCACAATCCCTCCATCTCCTTTGTGTACTTCCAACATTGGCATCAGAACCATATCGCATGCTCCTCGTTGTTTCTGGCATCTCGCTGAAAAAACAATAGAACCGTTGGACCTGCAGCTCACTTGGGGGGGATAGCTTTGTCCATTGGGCTCTCAAACCACCTCACTTCAAGTGTTTTCGTAATGAGAAACCCCTACTTGATTGATGGTGTTGTCGTTGTCTTCTTAATGCAATTCTTTCATATTAAAGATGACTTGATAAGAGAGACTATTGAAATTTTTGTAAAATTTTGGACGGGCAAGTTTTTCATTAACTGTTTTAAAATAATAATAATACATGAGTAAATTGATGGGGCTAACGTAATCAGCATGACCCCCCATCTAACGCTTAATGTGGCGACTAAAGAGAGCGATAAAGGTTGGTCACTCCACTTCTTAGAATGGTTGAGTGGTCATCGCCCCCAACTAGTTACCTCTTAAATTATATAATAAAAATGCATGAAATTATCCTTGATTAAGAAAATCTTAATATTTTAAGGATGAAATGATTGATTTTGTCTTTTATCAAAATCAAGGTGTGCAAGGATGTTAGTGTTTATCTTTTATGTTTAAAGGACAAATATAAAACAATAACATAATTGTCAAAAAGAGGCAATGAATGTTACATATTGATATAATGAGTATTTAATGCTCTTAAATAAAGTGTCCCACCTCCTTGTGTTGGTTTTTAGTGTGACAACTGACCCTTAGTCGCAAATCCCTTCTTTGGACAACTCACTTAGTCTCCTCCCCTCTTTTGGGCGATTAAGTGTAAAAAACAAAAGAAAAAAAGATATAAAGAAATAAATGATTAGATTTTTTTTTCCTTTAGTGTTAAAGGGGAACATGAGCATTTAATGCTCTTAAGAGTTTGTCCTTCATTTAAAAAAAGTGACTTAATGGGATCATTTAATACTCTTAAGAGTATGTCATTCATTTAAAGAAAAGAACCTCTTGGGGTGACTAAGGTTGGTTGTGCCCCTTCTCTTAGAACTAGTTGATGAGGCAACTAACTTAGTCGACCCCCCCATGTTCCGTTAATTAATAATCATAATTAATTAAAAAGGAAAAAAAAAGGGTTTTGTTTTTATTTTATAAACTAAACATGAGAAGAGTGGTGAGACAACTGTACTTATAAGCATTTAAATGCTCTCAAAAGAAAGAACCCCATTTAAGACACTAACCCTTGGTGGCGCAACTAATTTAGTCTCGATAGGCCCCTTAGTCGCAACTGACCGTAGTTGTAACCTAGTCGCATCATCATGACCGATCAGTAGGGGTGGGCATGGGCCGGGCTTGGGCCCAATTTTTTTTAATAAACTTAGGTTCAATCCCAGCCCTAATTAATTTATTGGGCCTCCGGTCGGGCTTCGGGCCAGCCCATGAATTTCAAAAAATTTAATGTTGAGATGTCGGTTTGAACTCTAGACCTATCATGTAATAACTAATGCTTAAACTAATTGAATTACAAAATTTTAATAGTTTTAAAAAACATAGAAAAAAATGTATTTAAATTCTAAGGATTGTAAAAATCAGGTTTTAGAAGGATCTATGGTAGGGTGAGGCCACTCCAGATACAACCAATCCGAGGTTGTTTCGCATTGCGATACATAAAAATGCAACGGTGGCAGAGGTTCTTTCCCTTAAGACCAATGGTCTTAATTGGAACCTTCATTTTTCCCGTGACCTTTATGAGTGGGAGATTCCCATTGTTGGAGAGTTGATGGAAAACTTCCATTTGATGTTTATTGATAGGGCTGATAGGGATTTCCGCATTTAAGCCCCTTCGGCAGACAGCACATTTTCTTCTAATCCTTCTTTAACATCCTTACTGTTGATCAGTCTTCTTCCCTTGTGATCCCGATGTCTAATATTTGGAGATCAACAGCCCCCCCCCCCCCGAGGTTAAGGCTTTTGCTTTGGTATCTTTCCTTGGTAGGCAGAATACCATGGACATGTTGCAAAGAAAGAGGCTGTATATGTCATTATCTCCTTCAATTTGTCCTCTTTGCATGAGGAAAGTGGAATTAGGTGATCATATTTTTATGCATTGTTCCTATGGCTCCAAGATTTGGAACTACCTCAACTTTGCGTTAGCTCTTCGTATTGTTATGCTTGCTTCTATGGCGGTTTTTTTTGCTCAGTGGGAGTTTGGAGTGAAAGGTGTTTAGAGTAGGATGTTCTTTAAAGCTATTATGCCAGGATTTGGAAGGAGAGAAACAGAAGAATTTTTGAAAATCAAAAAAGAAGCACGTGGGAGGTGGTGGATTCTATTGGGTGTGATATTTGTTCTTGGGTCCTCACGAAAAAGGAATTCTTTGATGTGTCTATGAATGATATGATGAGGAATTAGGTTTCTTGCTTATCTGGTGGTAGTGCGTATCATCCCAAGGTGCCTCAGTTGTGGAATCCTCCTTCCGTGGATAGGCTCAAAGTTAACTTCGACGACGCCTCTTGTGAGAATCCGGGCATAGCAAGGTATGGGTGCGTCATTCAAAATGGTTTGGGTGATGTTATTTAGGCTAAAGGGATCCCCTTGGGGATTAGGGATGCCATTTTTTGTGGAGCTCCATGGGTTGTTGGAAAGTTTGAGATTGGTTAAAGAGAAGGGCTCGTCAGGGTGTACAGTGGAGGGAGATTCCATAATGATCATATCATGGGAAAAACGGGTAAGATGCAGTTCATGGAAGCTTCATCACTTCATTGCAGAGATTAGATTTCTTGTGGAGGAAATGCAAGCCGAGTTGTGTCATACCCCCCAAGAACATAATGAATTGGTAGACAAGATTGCTAAATGGAGTGTGTTGCAGCCTTCCTTGTTTGAGGGGAACGTTCTCCCAGATTTATGAAGTAGTCCCTTTTCTCCTTTGTTATGGGGGTTTTTGGTTTTGTTTTGCTCCGGGGCTTTGGTTTGTGTAGTTTTGCTTTCAGGCTTTTGTTTGCTTGTTCCTCTTTTTTTTTTATAAAATTTGTTATTCATAAAATAAAATAAAAAATCTAAGGATTGTTTACTGTAAAAAATCAATGATTTCACTACGACTTGAACCCAATACCTATTGTAAAAAACCATTTTTATCAACTAAGCTATGCAACATTAATAATTTTAAAATACTTAATATATGATATATGTAAAAGTTCGGCCTCTGGCTAGGCGGAGGTAAGCCCAAGCCCAACCCTAAACAAAAGTTCGGGTCTCGGACCCTTGTCGAGCCTAGCTTGGGTAAGGCTTTTTCAGGCTGAACTCGGGTTTGGTCGACCCATGCCCACCCCTAGGCGATCAGTCAATGCAACTCTATATGCGATTTAGTTGTCCAAAAGTCACGATTAGATATTTAATAAATAAAAAAGGGTTTTTGTAAGCCTAAATTGGGATAACCTAATAAAAAAAGCTTAATTAATCACTAAATTTGGTTAATTAAAGTAGAGTTGAGATTAATTTTCCTCAAGATAGAATTATCCAGTAGAATTAAGATTAATGCTATGGTTTATGTGTATAAGAGATAATCGCTAGAATTATCTAGTTTTTCGATATGAGTACACAAACTTTAGCATTGAGTCCGGACTCATAGAGTGGGATAATTTCAATATGTGTATACAACATGTTACAAATCCCTAATTAATTATGCAATGTCTATACTTGTAGGTTAAAAATGGCCTCTAAGAATGTGATAGTTGACCTAACCAAATGACAGAAACTTGATGGAAACAACTATGATATGTGGCATAGAAAAATCTAGTATCTCCTAGAAAAGCAGAGTATGCTCGAAACACTAACGACTAGCATGTCGGTCCTTGAGGAAGGAACCACAGCGCAAAATAAACAGAATATGGAGCAATATCAAAACTGGATCAAAAGATATCGTTGTGTGCGCTTAAACTATGCTTCGTGCAATGCACAATGATTTCATTGGACAATTTGAAAATGCAAAACCGCCAAACACATGCGGGAATACTTGAAAATACTTTTCGCTAGTTCCTCTAGCACAAGGTTGAGGGTCATAACTCTTAGATTCAAGACATATAACAAGATCCTAACTAGACAATGGTTAACTATTTTTGGAAAATGTCTCAAATGATTAGACCTGAAGAATTGACAACAACTTATTTGATGAGTAACAAATTCTTGTTATCTTAAGGTCACTATCTAATTCATGTGAGCAAATGAAGTTTTTGATGACTCACAACGAAAATATTACTATGTTTACTCAATTGACATGTCATCTAGAGCTTAAGGCTAAGCGTTAATCCATTAAGGGTGGAAGCGAAACTTTATTTTCCCAAAAAGTTTTACAAGCCTAAACGTAAGACTAAAGGAAAAGCTTTGAATAAAGCAAATCACAATGTATTGGGTCCACAAAAAGGCAAAGGTGCAAAACAAAAGCACGAAAAA
This sequence comes from Platanus orientalis, assembly GCA_025762735.1. Lineage (NCBI taxonomy): Eukaryota > Viridiplantae > Streptophyta > Magnoliopsida > Proteales > Platanaceae > Platanus > Platanus orientalis. The sequence continues at coordinate 1,208 of JAOXJP010227570.1, read as the reverse complement.
CATGATGGAGCTAAACACAATACCAAAGTGTTAAATATGTCAAAAACTGAGCCACTTCGCTAGTGAGTGCACTGAGTCAAAAAAATGTATGAATTATCACTCTCCCTAATCCTCGAACATTTGTGTTTATATAAAGTTTTTGTTGCTCATCCACTAACATTATCTTGGGTTGTGGATTTAAGAGTGACAAAGCACATTGTCAGGGATCAGTTAGGGTTTTACCGGATTCCGAGGGGCAACCAAAATATGTACATGAGGAACAACACTGCAAGGACATATTTGAAGTTGGTACCTACCAGCAGTGGTTACGAACTGAACGCATGTTGATCTTATGAATTGTGTTATTGGAATTCGGAGGAATTTACTTTTAGTTTCTATTTTAGTTGGTCTAGGTTTTAATGAGTATTTCTTTGAATTCGGTCTTATATAACTACAGACATGTAATGATACCAATGTTGAAAAATACATAAAGGAGATGAAAGGATTGTGTATACCTCGAAAACAATCATGTAGCAGAAGTAGTCGAACTGCGCTTGCACCCACATTGTAAATGCAGAAGATTGATTCATTAGAGTGTAACACCAACGTCTGTCACGGTAACAACAATACAAGCACATTGACACAAAATTCCATTGCATATGTGAACTTGTGAGATGTTGAGATCAATTCTATTACATACGTAAATTTGTAAGAGATGCTGAGATCAAGTTAAAGTTTTGTCAATCTAAGGATCAAGTTGCAGATATTTTTAAGAAACCACTGTCTATAGATAATTTTACAAAGTTGAAAAAGATTATGGGAATGAGCACGTTGATGAAACTTAATTTAAGGGAGACAATGTTAAAAATTAAATCAAGTAGTTAATTAATTTTTAATATGAGTTTATTTCTTAAGATTCTTTTAAGGTCAAAGTCAAGAGTTTGTTAGGTTTTAGGTTTCTTGATTTTCTTGGAAATTTGATTTCTTTACTTCTAGGTTTTGTTTTTCATATATAAAAGAGGCTAAAAAATGTGGTATGTAGTTGAAAATGAATATTGAGAAATAAAATCTATTTGGGTTTTAGAAAGAGCACATTGTAGGAAGATCAACCTCGCGTAAGTTAATAATGCATCCCCCCAAAAACTGATTTGATGGTTTACAAATGTCAAAATAAACTAACTCAACGAGGACAATTGCACGCAACACCTCTCCAAAAGGCTTTCTACTTG
>JAOXJP010227569.1:0-11280 GCA_025762735.1 Platanus orientalis | reverse complement strand
ATGCTGTGCGCTAGTATCTGCCACACAGACGTCCAACGCTGGGAAGGTTACCCACTTGTTAGTACACTTCCCTTCTTTCCTTCCCTCACACCTCCCCTCCCCATGCCTCGTCCTTCGCTTTCCTTAGAAACTTAAACTTCCGAAAGAAAGAGGGAATTCCTTACAATTTTTGTATTCGTCACAAATTCCATGATTTCTTAAATCAGAATAGCTAATTCTATCACATATTTCAATTCTACAGGCATTGTTCCCAAGCGTTTTAGGACATGAAGGCGTTGGGTACTCTCTCTCTCTCTCTCTCTCACACACACACACACACATACACACACGGACGGGTTAGAATCATCTCCAGTCTAAACAGAGAGATACCAAGCCAGAATCTACCCAGCATCTCACACAATGCTTGACAAAGATACATTGATAACTACAGAAATAAGTGTTGGTGTGTATTTACCGTAATGCCCTTCCTTGACCCATATGTAGTTACCAAGACACCCTTTGGAAAGCATGGGTGATATCTTTAGAATGGAGATGATTCAAGTCAAGAGGGGGTCGCTCACTGACTAAAACACCTCTTTTACCCTCTATTCACAAAAATTATGCCCTTGTGTATCTGACAAAATCATCAATTTCAGTAAACATTATTGTATCCTGGTTGGATGGCTGTAGGATGGTATTGTTGCAATGGAAAACAGGTCATTTGAACTCCCAACTGCGCATCCATCCAAGCCTGAATTAAACCAAAAAAAATACCTAGTTTCTTTTGCAGGATATGGGTAGGTGAACCCTTGATTGGATGAATTCTGCCAGGGGCTTGGATTATGTGAGAACGAATCTCATGAAAACCATGAAAACGGCACCAGAGGGGCTGACGCATCAGTACCAAAAAGTGATTTGCACTTTTAGGGGGGCACTTATCACTTTTCGGAGCTGAGGTGTCCTTACCCTGATGCCGTTTTCACAGTTCTCACAAGATTCGTTCTCACCTAATTTTTAGTGCAACGCTCAGGGCATGTGACTCGTTTTCTCACAAGAGTGACTCTCTGGAGCTAATGATGTCACATAAGAATTGCCAAATTACTAAAACATCCTCAATAGGCCATGTATTAACTAAAAACTCTTCAGCACCTATGTGGCATCCTGATTGTGGTTAGTACCTGTTGTGTTTATCTTGTTTCTCAACTGTTGGATTGGTGAGCAATCTGACAGAGGACATTTTGACTTCCAAATAGGAAGTTATTTTATTATTATTATTATTTTTTTTTTTTGGAAAAGACGTATGTGAATGTATATGAGGGTTTTTTTTTTGGTTTGAAGAAATGCTTCCTTAGCTAAGTAATAAACTTTTGTGTTGGCTTCTCTAACACTTGTTCAAACTTACAACAAACACAAAAGCAAGAGTGTAAAACATTTTTGATCCTCCATGGCCACAATTGCATTGCCTTATTTAGATGTGGTATAACACTTCCTGCATCACCTTCAAGAATAATCTTTTTTGCCCCAACTCTCTACCCAAGTATAAATCCAAAGATAATTGTTTTTGCTCTTGCCACTTCTATTTCCATGAGCACATCTTGCTTGGAATTCACTCCTTTGACTTTTCCATCTTTATCTCTGGCTATGACTCCCATTCTAGTATTGTTAGTTTTTCTAGAACTTGCTACATTGACATTTATTTTTATCCATTTATCTTATGGAAGTTTTCATTGCATGTTTCACTTTTTAATCACCTCCTTAGTGAAATTCTACGTTTAGAGTCTAGTAATTCTAGAGGGGAGGGGTGAATAGGAGTATGTTAATATTTAAAATTTCTTTCATGGTTCATTCAACCAATTTTTTTGTATTCAATGCACATATGTCTCTAGTATACCTATTTCAATTCAATTATGTGGTTGTTGCCCTTTTTGCAAGAATTTAGGAGTGAATGTGTGCTTAATCGTTCAATTTAAATTTAACTTAATATAATTACATAATAGCAATTGAACAAAAGAGAAAAAAGAGCTCAACCACACAAGAGACAATATTTATAGTGGTTCGGCTAAATCCAGGCCTACATCCACTATAAAAAAGCTCTACTTAATTTTACTAATGATTACAAATCATTATAGGTAATTAAGAAAACCCAACAATCAGTGTTTTGTGTCTCTGGCAAGTACACAAATGTCCTTGGTGTCTCCAACAAGGACAATCAACCTTTAGTGTCTTCAATAAAGGTAATCAATGTCTTAAGTATTTCTGTCTAAGACAAATAGCAACCTTGGGTGTCTCCGACCAAGGTAAATCCATATTTGGTGTCCTCAACGAAGACTCAAATGATATAAATATAAAGAATGGAAATTCCCAAGAGAATATTTCTCAATAGACATGTATTACTATTGTAAGCATAGTTATTATTCCTCTAAACTTTATGCAAGTAAGGAATATTAGTATGAATATGAATTCCTTTAATTAGGCTGATATGACTATGGTTACCTCAATTAATTAATCTCTAATAAATGAAATTTAACAGTAATCTCAATGATTATTCCTCTAAACATTATGTAAGTGAGGCATATCGGTATTAATGGGGTTGCCTATAGTTAAGTTGATATTACTATAGTTACCACAATCAATTAACTTCTTATAAATAAGATTTAACAATAAAGCTCAATTTCTCCTAAGATTCAAAGCAAAATAGATTTACCTCTAGAACTTCAGGCTCTATCTTGTGAAACTTTTGGCTAGTTTCAAGGTTTGAAGCCCTAAGTAGGATCCTCTGCCTTGATAAATGTTCCAATCTCGGTTGAGGATCTTGGATAAACTCACCTAGCCGTATAGAAGAAAGATATATCTTTCTTCTTTCTTAGACAAACTCAATTCTTAAGGATTTACAAGTATTGCCACAATAATCAAAGTATAACTTATGCATTAGTCACTTGTCTTTGAGGGTTTGAATCCCTTTTATAGAGGGTTGAAAAACCCTAAACAATTGGGAACATAACGGTCAAAAAAATCCCATAAAAATGGAAGGATTTTATGTAAAATCTTGGGATACTTTTCATTTCCTAGAGTCTAGGATCAATCCTGGAAATGTTGGGATCGATCTTGGGTATATTTCCTGAGCAAAACAAAAAGTTTGCATTCTAGGATTGATCCTAGAATTCCTGGGATTGATCTTGGAAGTCCAATAATGCCCAAAAAGTGCCTGTAGACTTTGGGCTTGATCCTGGAAGTGTCAAGATCTGTCCCAAACTTCTAGCACCTGCCCAACAAACCCTAAAATCTCTCATTATGGTCCATCAACATATTTTTGCAAATTTAAATGTTTTTTAAACCAAAATATATGTGAATTTACCAATCTAAGTCCATGGACAATCTTCTAAACAAACCTAGGCTAGGTTTGGTCAAATGCATTCACACCCACGCTACTATGTTGGAATTGACACTATACTCAACAATCTCCCCATTTGTCAATCCCATGAAAAAGCACAACTTTACATGAAAATAGTACAATGCATACATAAATAAGAATTTCTCTAGTCTTGGAAATTCCTCATTAGTTGTAATTTGTCATTGTAACCTACACAAACTACATATACCTTTCTCACAGGACTTTTGGTTAATGAAGTAGTGATACAATATAAAAATGCTTAAACATGTAATTAGACTAACAATATCCATATGCGTTATAATGTGCAAATAAGCAATAAGTAAGTGTTCATATAATGTTTAGTAATTTTTTTCCCAAACACATTTTTTTAACAACAAATTTTTTTTATTCTTTTCCATTCTTCTTTCATTCATCTCCCCCATTTTGTCTTGAATTTGCAAAGAATATGATGCAATAAATAGACCACAATTTAGTTTAAGTATATATATATGGAGTAGTACATGGAGATAACATACAAATAGGGGGCAATAAAGACATAATCCTAAGATATGTAGACAATAGCTCATGGGAAAATAAACTCATAAGACCCAAAAAGAGATTGCATTGATCTGATCTTTAAGTACATAAAGTCTGTTCCTTGCAAATGAAAATTTGCATTACAATAAAAAACAAACCTAAACACAACTCTAAGTGTAATCTGATTCTACCTTAGAATCAGTGATCCTATTAGGAGACTCCTCATAAAGATTTAGTTGTATGAAGATATGAGGTTACTCAAGGTTATGAAGGATAGAACCCATTTGCTACTCATGTGACCTTGTCCTTACAGCAACCTATGTAATCCTTTTGCTCAACTTATTAAGATTGTTAACTACCTTTGCATTGAATTTCTTTTTATTATTAGCCATCTTCTTTTATCCTCAAATAAGCTATTGCAGAAGTTCAGCCATAGCTAGCTATGAAGATAAAGATGTAGCAGCAACAGTAGTAGGAGCAGTAGGAGATGTTTTGGTTAGAAGAGTGGGATCCCTAGGTGGAGGAGGAGGTGGAGGATCTCTTGGGACTTCCTTTCTTTCAAGGTCTTTAGGTGCATCTCTCTCTAGAAACTTCATCATTTTGATGGTTATACTTGAAATATCCGTCTTCTACTTGAGAATTTTCACATTGTTTCCCTTCGATAGAGGCATTCTAAGGTGTTTCATAATCTTGGTGATCAAGACCCCATATGGTAAAACAACCTTCTTCTTTGTCTCTTTTGCCTCAAGGATCTTTTGGCATATGAGCTCAAGGGTATCTATATTTTACCTCTCAAGAAAGGCATCCACCAAGTAAATCATATTAATGTACATGTTGGATTGGTGGTATGTCAACAGTAAATTATGGGTGAAGAGCTTGTTCAAAACACAAGCCTAAGGATGACACAATTTTGTCTGGATCCTATTGCCATCGAACACCTCATGCTCTCTTTTGTTGCATAACCTTTAGGTAGTCTCATCTTTTCGATCAAGAACATATAGTGAAAAAATGAAGTTTTTACTCTCGGAGTGCCAAAGATCTCAGAAACAATTATAGGATCAAGCTTAATCCTCTTATGATAGACCATCATGCTAACTGTGTTGAGCACGATTAGATCCTCAATGAGATTGTTGTAGAACAACCTCACCGCTTCTTAATACACTACACCTTTGATTTGTATGAGTGGAATCCATCCCCTTCTATCTCAATATCCAATCCCATATACTTGCGAACATCTCCATCTACATATCTTTCCAAATGAAATGGGTGATGGCAAAACAATATTCAAAGTTGGATTTATTTTGGGCATTTGGGAAACGATCATCCCCCAAAGATTGGATGCTTTTATCCTTGGATTTTCTAATTACCCTAACATTCACTCTTTTTCCGCTTGAAAACACCATGGAATCCAAGAAAATTGTTGATTTGCACAAACTTGAGTGAGGGACAAAAAATATGATGGGTTAGAAAAGAAAATTTTTAGTTTAGGGTTTTGGAAGCTCAAATAAACTTTGAAAGAAAAGTGCTAACATTTTTAAGTATACAGGTAGCTTATTTCCCACAAGCTCACCATCCAAGATTGATTCTAGACTGGTTGGGTCAATCTTGGAAAAGTTAGGATCAATCCTAACTCTTCCAGAATCTGCCAAATGGCTTTTATTTATTTATTTTTTTTCCATTTTTGCTTCCTGAACCCTCCTAACTCCTTGAAATCATGTCAATGATTATCTTAAGATGTTCCAAAACCCTTCAATCACCCACATAAAACATCCAAGTGTTTTATGAGTCATTAAATGATTAATTTGATCATTTATGTGCTTAAGGTCCAACAAAATGTCATACATGAGTTTGTCAAGTTTGTAATTTATAAGCACATGATGTACAACTTGATCAATTCATAGAGATGTCTATGAGATTGTCTAATTTGTTATCTACCAACTTTAGCAACAACATCATACATGGATGAAGTGTAAATTTCATGAGAGGTTGCTAAACTAGTCTAATGACTAGGAACAAACCTTTCAATGAATTTGTTATCCACGGCTTTTAAATACCCAAAAATTTCCTAAGAGGTTGTGAAGGCATGGTTAGCATCCTCAAAGTATCTCACATATACCAATTGACAAGCATCAAGAGGCTTTGTGATAATGTTTGCTAGCTGGTGTTTAGTGTCTATATATTCCATAGAGATTATTTTCTCTTCAACTAAGTCTCAAATGAAATGGTGTCTAATATCAATGTGGTTTTTGGAATGTTGTACTAGATTGTTGTAGATCTGGATTGCGTATTAATTATCTATGAATAAGTTCATAGTTTCTTGACTTATTCCATAGTCTTTAAGCATATTTGCTTCATCCACAAAAGTTGTATGCATCCACTTTCCATTGCAATCTATTCAGCCTTAACAATAGATGATGAACTTGTCTTCTCCTTTTTGCTATGCTAAGATACAAGAAAGTTCCCTACATAGAAAAGTCCTCCACTTGTGATTTTTCTATTATCTACATTTCTAACCCAATCTGCATCTGCGTAGCTAGCAATGATACTGTTGGTCTTGATTGGGAACCAAAGGCCGGTAGTTGATAGTACCATTAATGTACCTGATGATCATTTTTGTTGCTTTAAGGTGTAACTCCTTAGGAACAATTTAGTACCTTGCATAAGCACCAACAATGAAGGAAATATCAGATCTACTTACTATCAACTAGAGAAGACTCCCTATCATGCTTCTATATAGTTTTGTTTCCACACTCTTTCCATTAGCATCTCTAGTGAATTTATCACTAGTGCTTATGGGAGTGTTAAGAGTTTTGGAATCAATGAGTCCAAATTTTAACGTTAATTCTCTTGCAAATTTAGATTTATTTAGAAATATTCTTTTGTTTGTTTAATTTGCAAACCCAAGAAAAATCTTAGTTCTCCCTCCATACTCATTCCAAACTTTAACTTCATTGTTTGAGAAAATCATGTAACATCTTTTCACATGTGAACCAAAAAATGGTGTCTATGTCTATGCAATGAGTATGTGTCCCTCCTTTTTATTGACAGTGAGTGTTTTATCAACACTCCCTTATCAAAGTGGTTATCTAGAAGAAATTTGATTAGCCTCTCATATTAAGCTCTAGGAGCTTGCTATATTAAGCCATAGAGAGCCTTCTTTAGCCTATACACATGGTTAAGCTGATTTGGATCTACACACCCTTTGGGTTGTTCCATATAGATTTCTTCTTGAAGTACATCATTCAAGAAGACACTCTTCACATCAATCTAAAATAATTTAAATTTTAGATGACAGTTTATTAGCAATAAAATCCTTATGGATTCTAGTCTTTTCTTCAAACTCAATTACTTTTATTTGAGCATAAACTTTAGCCACAAGTCTAGCCTTGTTTCTTACAACTATACCATGCTCATCAACTTTATTTTTAAAAATCCATTTAGTACCTCTCACATTTTTGTCACTTGGTTTCTCAGTGAGGTACTAAACATTATTTCTTTTAAATTGATTTAGTTCGTCTTGCATGGAAAGTACCCAGTCCGGATTCTCAAGAGCTTCTTTGACTTTCCTAACTAGACTCTATCTTAGAAGTGAAGCATAAGTGACTTATTATGTTTTCAAGTTGTTTTCTTGTCTTTATACGTTCATCTGGATTTCCTATTATATCTTTTTTGGGATATCCTTTGGTGATTCTTTTTTCCTTAGGACGTTTTACAACTTATTCTACATCATCCTTAGACTCACTACATGAGTCATGAGTACAAGTATCCTTTTTTATTACCTCTACTTTTTGTCTTGGTTGAGGTTCTTCCATAAATTTTGTTTAACATTTCTCATAATCATCAATGGTAACATTAATTGATTCTTTAATGCTCAAAGTCCTTTTGTTAAAGACTCTATAGGCCCTACTCCTTGTAGAGTAGTGAAAGAAAATTGCTCCATTACTATTGGGATCAACTTTCTCAAAATTTTCCTTATCTCTTAGAATGTAGCAAGTACTCACAAATACTCTAAAGTACTTTATGTTGAGCTTCTTTCAATTTAAAATTTCGTAGGTTATTTTAGAGGTGTTGGGTCTCAAGTATACTCCATTATAATATAGCAAGTAGTATTTACTATTTTCTCCCAAAACTTTTTAGGAAGATTCTTGTTTGCAAGCATGACACTTGTCATGCCTTGGAGTGTCATATTCTTCTTTTTAGCAACGTCATTCTATTGGGGTGTTTTGAGAGCTAAGAACTCATGATTAATTCCAATTCCAATTCACCAATCAAAGAAATGGTTTTCAAATTCATCACCATGGTCACTTTAGATTCTCTTAATTGAGAGTTCTTTCTCATTTTATATTACTATACAAAATTCTCTTGAATTCATCAAAAGCTTCAAATTTTTCTCTCTAAAAAGCAACCCAAATGTATTTAGAATAGTCATATAATACAACTAGAAAGTATTTTTTTCCACCAATGCTCTCAGTCTTGGTGAGACCCACTAAATCCATGTAAAGTAGTTCTAAGGATCTTAATGTTCTTATTTGTGTCACTTTCTTATGGACTGATCTAGTTTGTTTTCCTAGTTAACATCTACTACTGATGAGATTTTCTAGCTTGTCAAGCTTAGGCAAATCCTTGACTAAATCCTTCTTGCTTAAATTGGATAAGTTCTTGAAATTCACATGACCTAGCTTTTGATGTCAAAGGTTTGTCTCCTTACATGTGAGATATAAGACATGCATTTGAGGTTCTAGAATCTACAATGTAATAGTTATTATTGGTTCGAATACCTCTCACAAGGACCTTTTCACGTCCCTTGTCTTTGATTTGTCAACCATCTTTTACAAAGATAACTGCATAACCTAAGTCACAAATTTGACTTATTCTTAACAAGCTATGCTTTAGGCTTTGAACTTAAAGAACATTTGTGAGTTTGGAAAGTCCAGGTGTCTCAATTATTCCTCGGCCAACAATTTTAGTTGAGTTTCATGCTAAATGTGACATTCTCTTCTTGTCCTTCCAAAAAGTGTCTAAACAAGGATCTATCTCCGTTCATGTGTTTGGAGCATCCGCTATCTAGATATGTTTCCATCTCTAAGGGTTGTGTGGATGATAAGACATCTTAGGTCATTTTTCTTGACTCATGTCTTTTTAACCCAAATTTGTTTGGGTTTAAGGCTTTTAAGCTTTTCTAATTCAAGTTTCATTTTCTAAGTTCACTTGCTCAATCTTTTGGAATAATTATTTTTGCCTTAATTTATTTTTCTTATATTTCTTTATTTATAGTTGAATTTCTTGTTGAATTTTTCAATCATTAAGCCTTTTCCTAGACTCAAACTTCATGTGTCCCATAAAACCACAATAATAGTATGTGATTTGGGGACCCTTAGAAGTTGAGGCATGAGATTGGACACCTTTTGAGTTCAAACTCTTCCTTCCCTTTTGGAGGTCACTCCTTTAACAAAGGATGTAGGAAATTTAGAAGTCAATGTTTCTAATACGCCTTTTCCTTTTTCTGCATGGGAGGACCCTTTTTGCCATAAGACATCTTAGGTCTTCCCATAGGTGCTTTGAAAGAAGCCTTTGCCTTTTCCTTACCTTTAACAAAGGTAATTCTTGAACCCTTGAGTTGACTAAAAGATTTTGGTGTTGAATCATTAGATTCATATCCAAAGCCTCTTATATCCTCTCTCCTTTCCCATCGTAAGCATTCTCTCGAATGTAAAAAGGTTTATTGACTTCCTTGTATGTTCTTCTAGGATTTTAACCTTATCTTCTAAATATTTTACCTTTCCTAAAAGTCTAATATTTTACTTTAAGACTTTTTTCTTTTCTTCTTTATCCATAGAATTTAGAGAATTTTTCTCTTTTAATTGATTTTCTAAGAATTTCACTAACTCTTTTAGTTTTCACTATCTTGAGTTTGTTGTTTTCATTAATTAATTCATGTTCCTCTATAGCTTCACTTGGAGAATCTAGGTTTTGTATTTTTTTTCATTAGTTTATGGTTCTCATTTTAAGCTTAGACTTAGCTTTGGATAATAATATGCTTTCAAATAAATTTTGTCGAAAGTTTCTTGAAGGTCTTTGCCACCTTCATCATTACTTTCCCCTTCTTTGCATGAACTCTCCGTAGGTAGCTCGGTAAAGGAAACAAAGGCTCTGACACTCTGGGATGAGTCATCATCACTACTTAGTGACTCATTTAGACTCATCAGAATCTTCTTCCCACGTGGCAGCCATTGCTTTGTTTTTACCTTTATTTGTTAGTTTATTGGCATAATCTACCACGCCATACCCCTTTCATTTATGGCATTAGGGTCCATTTTTAGATTTTTTTTAATTTCATTAGTTCTATTAGGTGGTAAATTCTATTAAAGTTAATAGGATTTTTCCTAAATAACTTCCTAAACTTCTTGGACATTAAAGCAAAATCCTCATAAGATTCCTTGTCCTGGCTAGAAGTTTCAACCATGAGAGCTTCATCATTTTTCTTGCTAATAGGTATAAGTTTTAACTCAAATGTTTGTATCGAACCTATTAGTTCTTCTACTTTAATATCATTCAAATCTTTGCTTTCTTCAATAGTTATGACTTTAGGATGGAACCTTTCAAGTAACAATCTAAGGATTTTCTTTTGGAGTCAGACACACTCTCTATAAGTCCAAGTTGATTATGTCTTGAAGTTCAATGTAGAAGTTGATGAACTTTTCATCTTCTTCTATCCTTAGAGCCTCGAAGTTCGAGGTGAGCATTTGAAGCTTAGATTGCTTCTTATTGCTCGTACCCTCATGGGTTACCTCAATAGGTTTCTATACTTCTTTTGCAATAATATGGTTGCAAATTCTCCTAAACTTGTCGCCGCTCACAATGAAGACAATGGCATTAGTGCTTTGTAATTAGCACTATAAGCAACCTCCTCAACCTTGTCCCACTCATTTTCATCCTTAGTGAGTTTGGTATATCTGTGTATGTGGGTCTCGGTTTTTGCACAATAGGTGGACCTCTTAGAAAAATGATCCACTCATCATGGGCTTAACCCACGATGGTTTTGAGTCACCACCAGCCTTTTTAAAGATGTAACTGGACATCTATGTTTGGAAAACAAAATAATTTTATTTTTAAATTCTTTTGAAATGTCTGACTTCATTTTAAACTAGTCAACTTAGGGATTCTGGGTAAGTGGTTCGATTATAGACCAGGGAAGGTGTTAGGCACCCTGGTCCACCCGCATATGCGGTTACCTACTTAAATCGGTTCAACTCTAGGGTCTATTTTCTATTTATGGTGAGTGTATTAGTGTGTTTTGTTTTAAAGAAATGTGTCATACATGTGCAAGTGCTTTACCCTAACTAACTAGTGCACGTGTGTATAGTGTATATAAAAATTTTATTATTTACCAAACT
>JAOXJP010227568.1:0-11280 GCA_025762735.1 Platanus orientalis | reverse complement strand
CTTCTTCTTCCATTGGTGCAACCGCAAGTTCCCTCTATCCTTTAAGGTATATCCCTATTCTTTCTCTTTCTCTCTCTTAGTCTTTTCTTAACTTTCTCTTTCTTTCTATACTACTCTCTTATTCTTCTTTCTATCATTATTATTTTTCTTCATTTCTCATTTTTCATGTACAAGTGCTAAAAACCTCCATTAAAGAACATTCAAGTTTCTGAAATTTCATGATTTAACTCATTAATTCTTCTTGGAATTTGATGAAATTTTAACTGTAGAACCCTTGAACATGTCAGAAACTGCCATAAAAATTTTGAAATTTTCTGATGCATCATAGGGATATTTTGGTAATTTTCAAATTTTTATTCCAAAATTACAAAAATACCCTTTTAGGCTATTTTCTCCTCTTTTTCTATTCTAATTCCTTCTCATCTTCTTTCTATGATTTTATTTTCTAATTCTTAAATTTTTGTGGCTACTTGTTTGTTTCAAAACTCCATTCTTGATTTATTTGCTTCCATACTTTAATTTGAAATTTATTTGAATGCCTTGGAAATATCCTGCATCAATTTTGGTATCTTCCCTTTGTACTACATCACTATTAATTAGAAGAAGTTTTTGAAACAAAAACAGAAGAAAATATCAGCACATGATTAATATCAAATAATAGAGGAACCAAAATCTTAAGACACTCTTAGCAGAAAGATTATTTATACTAATAAAATGAGGAACTTCCAAATGATGTTAAAGTAAAACATGTACTTACAAACGTATAAGAGACTTTTGACCAAGTCCTTCAGGCAAAGTACCTCCCAAAAAATTAGAACTTAAGTTCCTGTAGAAAAAGAGTAAAACCACACTTGTTAAATAACAATTTCGACATAGGAAAAACATAAAAGCAAAATCCAAAGACTATGCAATAGTATAGTGGAAGCAGAGATTACTGAGTGTATATCATTGAACTATATCACTTGTCATAAAAAAATATTATGTGCTAAATGTAAATTAAAGAAATCAATATCAATGTTCAAAGTATCAAATAATGTTAACAAGTGAGCTAAATGAATCTTAAAAAATCTTCCTCGAGTGAAGTGAGGAACCTCGATAAGGTCCCAAATGTAATGCCTTAAGGCAATTAACCAGCACTGAAAAGCACAAAGATAAAAAATAAACTAATATGAAGTACCCACATCTGTGTGTGTGTGTGTGAAACATCTGTTAGTGAAGGAAAATCTAAGTGGAATTGAATAAACGCCAATGAAACCCCACATAAAACCATCAATCACATGACCTTGTTCAAGCATCCACTCTAGCATGGATGATGTAGGATGCCAAAAGGAATGGCCCAACAAGTAAGGAAGAAGGTGATGGGATTCAAGAACCACTAAAGAGAAAGCAAGAATTAGGTTCTTACCTAAATACCTCCACCTCTCTCTCTCCCAAGGATCCCAATTCATACATAACCAACTTTTATAAATAAAAAAAAAAAAAAAAAAACTAATCTTTACTAATCATCATTATTTACTTATCGAAAAAGAAAAAAAAGAATTGGGTTCTTGGGAGATTTTCTTGGGATCTTAAAAAATCTTGGAAGAAGAAGATGAGGCCAAGGATTAATGAATAAAGAAAGAAAATCTTGGGGGGGCTCTTGATCAAGAACTAGAAGAAGATGGGAGGAAAACCAGTCTAGAAATTTTCAGGTTCAATAAATCAAGAAAAGAATGATTCTTGATAAATCTTGAATCATGAAATCAAAAAATAATCAGAAAATTAAAGAGGGGCAGCAAGGTTTGGGAAAGAATCAATAAAAGGATAAAGAATAAGGGGAAATAGATTAAGACAATCAAAAAAAGGTTTCTTAATAGTTTCTTGGTGAAGAATTAAAAGAAGATAAGGGAATGTTGTACGCAAATTTTCAGATTCAAGATTATAGTCAAAAAAAATATTCTTTATCAAATCTTTAATCTAAAATTGCAATAACAGTGTGAGTAAATCAAGAAAAAAACACGATTACTAATCAAGATCAAGAAAGAAGAAGGAGGAGAGAGAAGGGGAGTCCATGACTTCCACCCTTAGATCTATACGTGGGATACTCTAAAACCACTTCTTTATTTTATATTTCTCAAAACTGCTTTTACATCCTAATAGCCATCTACTTAAAGACTTCATATCAAAGTCCTAATTGAATTGGGACTCCAAAATCCTAATCTAAAGTGGTTGTATGATTAGCCTTATTAAACACATATAAAACTAAAAAAACACTCTATATTCCTAATATTTGCCACTAAAAACCTTGGTTTTATAAGCCTTATTAAATTCACTTCAATTGTCTTTCTTCTTGGAAACATCCCTAAAATAAAATAAAATAAACCTAATAAACTAACCCTAAATTAAACCAGCAAGAACCATAAAAATTGTTGTAAACATTCCTAAGATCGCTAAACTCTTTGGATTGAAGAATTCTTCACAAATCTTCAATCTGGCTCTCTTATGAGGCAGCATGTACAATAATCTCTTCTCATTGGCTGCATTAATGGAGCTCCCACTTCTTTGCCGAGATGCCCTTACTCAGTGACTTCCAGCCACAAGGATTCATTCCTGTTTTATGACATCTCGAGGCCTCCACCACAAGCTAATTGTGCCATCTCTCTATCAACACCTACTTTTAGTTTGATAATTCTTGAATACTAGACTTAGTCTATTTATAGATCTAAATTTTATCTATCATAAGAAAACCCACAAATAGTAGTAATACTAGAAATATGAGAGAACCAAAGTGAAACCTCTAGAGATCTCAAAAGCAGGGCCACAAATCTCCAAATGAGATAATGCCTTGCAACCTTATCAAAAACCTTAGACAGGAAACACTCCACAAGAATCTCTACCTTGACTTTAATTCAATCAAACCTCCAAAAGTTGTTCTTTGATTTATCTTCTCCAACATAACCAGGAGGGCACACCAATCAACCTTGTCAAATGTTGACCAAGTACAAGCAGGGCTTGAACCTCAAGTTGTAATCTTCCCACTCCTTTCCTTTAAGATATCGGTAAGCTTCTAAGTCTTCTCCTTCAATGCCTTGAGTAGACCCTATTGGATCGGTAGATTTTGTACTTTTATCTACCATAAACCAAAATTGCCCTATCCATCAAATTTCTCCACCTCAGGATTGAATCAGATTGATTGATTTATAAAAGGCTTAAATAGCCAGATTGGCCAATCCCCATCAAATCATGGTCATTCCTTGAATCCATGTTGATATCACTTGATGTGTGAAAAAAGAGATCATAAGATTAATAATGGCAAGGAAGAAGATATAGAAAACATAAAGCAAGATAGAACAAGCAAAAACAAACAAGAAAAAATGAGAGTCGTCACATAGTTTACCCATGATAGGGCTTGTCCATGGAGGAAGATGATCAAGAAAAATTTTCACTAAACAAGGAAATTACGATGAGCACCTGATCACACACACCCTTTAATAAGAGTCACTCTCCCCTAAAGCCACTCATTTCCTTCCCCAAGAGAACACTTGATGTGGACATTGGAGCTAAGTGGGGCCCACACATGGCCTTGGTGGGGTCCACTCATGAAGATGCACAAGAAGAAACATGGAGGATGCTCAATTGGAGTTTATGTTGCTGATTTTCATTAGTGGTTTTTTGCTTTTATTTTATATTTTATAAGTTATTAAAGATAGGATATGGATCGGATTAGAATTATTGTTTTTTGGCAAAGTTATCCGTAGGGTTATTTAGCCAAATAAGGGCTGGTCGACCACACTGGTATCTATCTATTTTCCTTATCTTCTTCTTTCTCCTTTTTTTTCTCTCTTTCCATTATAGTTTTCTTGTTTACTGGTTTTCCTCCATTAAAGACTTCAAGATCATCCAAGAAAACCCTTTCTTCATGGGTTCTTGAGTTCCCAGACCTGTAAATCAGATTCCCCAGCAACCTCTTTGCTGTTTTCTGGTGCTAACCCCAAAGAAAAGTCTTTCCACAACCTGTGGCGCCCTGACACCTAATTTCTCTTGAAATTCTGGTGTGATATATGTATTCCCAATACAAAACCATCCTTGCAGCAGCTTCAGATTGATTTTCTCTCTCTGGAATTGATCTCAAAGCTTAGGTACCTCGGTTGAAAAACTGGTAGCAGCATATGTGAAGACTTCTCTGCAGTATGATCAATTTGAAGAGGTGATATCATCTTCCATTTGTGGGACAGATTAGGATATACCCTGCGGTTACCCAAAAAAAAAAGGTACTCCAGAATTTTCTTCTTCAATCACTTGGCAGCTATCTGTATTATGGTCCCTATACAACACGAACCGATAGGTTATTTGGATGGATAGTTAAAGACCTGGAATCTGTCCAGAAAACCAGACTGAATACAGGAAACTTACTCCCCAGAAATTCAGTCCTTGACAGAAATTATTGTCTTGTTTGGTACCCCATCAGGCATCCTATTCAATTCTGTCTTGCTTATCTGTTCTGGACCAGTCCAGCCCCTCCAGACATATACTTATCCTACTATTTTGGTCCCAGAATATAACCTATTAAACTCTATAGCCCACCCACTGTTTCCTCCCTATTCTGAACCTGATTAACCACTCCTATTACTAGGCATACCCTGCTGTTTTACCCACAAAATCAGACTCTGTTACACCCTTTTATTAACCATTATTCAACCCCACTAACCCCACCTAAACCCATGTCCTTACCTTGCTGTCTCTCAGATTCTGAGCCTATAAATCCTGAACCCGAAGGTCACTAAGTGAGTAATGTGACCCCTCTTTAATCCCAGATTCCCAGAAGTACCCTGCTTAAGTTGCACTACCAAAAACTGATAACTCCCCTTGGATTTGGCCTTTTTGATTCACCTGAACCTATACCTGTCAGTTTAGTACACCCTCTTGTTGTCAGTCTTGTTTTGTTCTTGTGTGCTGCCTCGATTTTGAATATCTTTCCTCTTGTACTGCATCAACGCTCTTCACAAGAATAACATTCTCCCTACCTTAAATTGTGTAAGATATTCATAATACTAAACTCTAGGTTTGTTTACACATTTACAAGAGCCCAATTTCTCGTAAGAGACCCACAACTAGTTACTATACTGGAGAAAGGACAGCACAAAACCAGAAAAAGGTGATATTTTTATAAATGTCACTTGCCAAATCAGCATAGCCAACAAACTTCCTAAAAAGGGTAATATCTTTTTTATATAATTAATGGAAATTTTATTAGAAAAGATATACGTTTTTGTAATAAAAGGGGTAATAATAATATCTCACGGCCTTGAAAACGTTGGCTTGGAATTCAAGCCACTCATGACAAACATTTACCATAAATAGATATTAGTTGTGCATTTAGGCCTATCCTGCTTCCTGAAGTTCTGAAAACAGTCACTTTCCAGCTGATGTTCACAATCCATTCACTACTACTTCAGATGAATTATCTTCACCCAACAATGCATTTACTAAAACAATATACGACATTAAAATTAAATAGGTGCTATAAATGTTATTGCAAATAAGACATTTGACCTCAATGAAATTAATTGATAATCAACAATTCTACTTCACTACTGAACTGGCCTTAGTAAGTTTTAGTCCTACAAAAAGATGTATGTAAGATCACAGAAGCATCCATATCATGACTAATTGGATACCACTACATTGACACTATCAGATTCCAAATAAGCATGGAATTTCCTAATTCTCTTTTCCAGAGACAATCTTTAACAATTGAGATTTGGCACTTGCAAACCATAGATAAAATATCAACATAATTAACTGAAGAATAATTTGCAAGAACATCAAACCAAATTAGATCTCAAGATTTAAAAACTACATGGCACATATAAAACAACACAAGATTATATAATAAGTTGATACTTACAGGCTTACCAAGTTGGATAGAAGGCTGATCTGCTCACTGATATATCCTTTTAGGCCTTGACTCCCAAGATCTCTGTTAAAGTTAGATACCCTTCATAAGGGATATAATTGAAAGCGAACTTTGATGCAGTTAACTACTGGCTAACCTGATGTTGAAATTTGAAACTAAAACTACATACTTAATTGTAATGTGAAAAACAAATTCTTAACCAATAAAAATGGGCTTAAAATAAAACCGTTCATAACTGTCAAAGAGATTATAGTCAATAAGAATATAGCTTTCCACATGTTCTAAGATTTGTAAACCCTTTCCATTAACAAAATTTGTGAATCAAAGGTAAAAAAAGCTATTTCAATAGTATGATGGCAACAGAAAGTAAAAGTAAAGCAATATCATGATGAGATTAAGAAGAGCATAGTTAATTGAAAAAACATGAACATTGTCACGGTCTAGAGCATATGAACCAAAATAATATATAAGTCCAATATTCCATGTCAAACGATAATGCTCTATGAGTAGATGCACTCCTCTTAGTTTCTCATACCTGCAGTAGTAAAAGTTTTATACAGTCCATGTTACTTGCTTTTCGCAAGAACTACAAACAGGACAATTTAGCATACTTCCATTGCTAAGTAGAAAAATAGCTCAAGTATAAACAGGAGAGTGTGCTTACATTTGAGATACCACAAGGGCAGACTTGTCCTTGCTAGGATGGCAAGTAACTCCCTCCCAAGCATCCCAACTAGCAGGAGCACACGGATCTCCATTCCAACCCATTCTGTCAGGAACCCGTAGCGACTCTTTCAATGCTCGCATGGCCATCACTGAAAAGAAAAACCCATTAATTAATCAACAGCAAATGCTATATCCAATTTAAAAAGAAGAAGCAAAAGTAATTTTCAAGCTTCAAACTTTTTTTTCTAGTTACCTGCTAATTTTATGTCAATAAACTAAACTTACAGAATCCAATTTCTAAATTCATCACATTATCCATCTACCTTGATCAGGAACAGTAGAAAAATCCTTTGGAACCAGGGCATAATTCTCAAGGCCACTAATCAATGGAGCACCAACTACCGGAACAAGCTTCACGCTAAGAACTGTACTGCTCAAGTTCTTCACAGTATAATGCCAATTGAAAGCAGCAAAATTCCCAACCTGCTTATAAATATCAATCCTACTCACATTCTTCTCATTGATAAACACATCAAAAACTCGCTCCCCCGCCGCAGTGACGTTCATGTCAATCTCAGCAAAATGAAACCAAACCAAGTAATCCAATTTCGCATCCACAGGTAACTCATACTCCAAAGCTCCACTCCCGGCAACGGTAACTGCAGTTTGATACAAATGCATCGGGAAGTAATTAGGCGGTTGGTTCGTCCCCAGCACATTAACCCTAGTCGATTGAACACTAACCGCCTCCGAATCCCCCACACGGAACTCCCAATCGGATTGCCAGGCGCGCCCAAACAAATCCGTGTCATTGCTAAACCCCGATCCCAGCAGATTCGAACCGCAGGTCAACCGGCCATAATTAACCAGTATAAGATCGTCGCCGGTGGAGGAGGAATCGTAAGACAACGGATCGATCTGAACTATCTCAAGCGATCCGATCACGGGAGGATCGGTAGCAATGCTGTAAAAGCAAACATCGGCTTCGCCGTCCTTGACGAAGGTCAATATATCGGAGTAGGCGCCGGACTTGCTGAGATCCTCCGGCCACGGCGACCGCCAGTTGAAAACGACGGTGCCTTCGACGGAGATGTCGAAGCTAGGGGAATGGAGCTTGCCGTCGTAGTTATCGTATATGGTGAAGGTACGGATGTAGTACCGGCCATCGGGGACGGCGACGGTGTAGCAGTTTTTCTTGCCGGAGGAGATGGGGAAGAATCGGAGGGTCCTCTCTTGAGGTTGGGGGAAAAGGTGGGGTTCGGAGACCAGGCCGAGAGAACCGCCGGTGAAGAATCGGTCGGAAAGCCATGACTGGTTGAAGTTGCTGGTGAAGTTAATTTGACCGCCGCAATCTATTCGATAGTATGTGTCTGCGAGGTGGACGAGAGGAGTTTGAAACGGTTAGTGACAGTTAAAGAGTTAGTTAAAAGTGAAGATTGAGATGAGCTTACCGTAGGGATAATGGTTAAGTGGAGGATGAGGAGGAGGAGGAGGAGGAGGAGAAGAGAGGAGGAGGGGAAGAGAGAGGAAGAAGAAGAGGGACATGGTTGGTGTAGTTTGTTTCTATGGACATGTGAGAGGAAGAGAAGAAGGGGAGGAGACGACAGAGAGATTCAAGTATTTGGTTTGCAATTAAGAACCATTTTTTTTTTTTTTAAAGAAAAAGTATTAATTTTAAGCGGAGAATCCGCGGGAAGGGGGAGCGTGTCAGAACGTTGGTCCCAGCTCCTTGTGTCAAGGAGAAATGATGGGAAGGAACAACAGTTGAGTTTTTCTGCTGTCCAATTGTAGAATGCCACGTTGTCAGTAAAACTTATTTTGAAATTGAAAAAAAGAAAAAGAAAAACCCTTGATGGGTTTTAAGGTTTTCTAGCTAAAAAAAAATTGGAGAGATTCATTGAATTGGTAAAGCATCGTTTTGTAAAGGAACAATCCTGGACACTTACACATACATGCTGTCAATTTGTGAATTTTCAATTAAGGGGATTTGACCCTGGCCTTCAGCCATCCAACATTTGGGCGTTGGTCAAAAAATAAAAATACAAAAATATGATGCATATAAAGTTAAAAGCACATAAAAACATCAAATTCAAAAACATCTCATGTGTCACAGATCTTTCTTCCTTTTTTATTATTTTGGTAGCTTAGAGATCTTTTTTAATGATTGAGATGTTTCCATAATTCCTGAAACCCAACAAATGTTCTTTAGTGTCTGTCTGGTGAATTATAAACTGACACATGTTATTTTGGGGGGGGAGTAAAAACTTCCAAAAATAGTGTTTAATTGAAAAAGTAGATGGTCAAAAAAAGACAAAATGTGTCAAACAATGGCACACTTTTAGAGGTCTGTGTCAACACAGACAATCACTCTTCTTCCTGAAAACCTGTTTTTCTCCCAAGTAAATTTTTTCAAGAAATTCATTTTTAGACCTCTCTTGTTTTAGTGTAGGTGTTAATTTCCTGCTAGGGAGATTTTTGGCCCATAAATATAATTGGACGTTGGATAAGAATTTTTTTTTTTTTTTTTTTTTTTTGGGCATCCATGGTCTACAGTGTTATATTATTAAGTGGGTCAAGCTGATTATACACTGCAAAGCATGCAATTGTTAGACTTCATTGTCATTTATGTTTATTTAACTCATTATTAGAATACTTTGATATAGTCAACCAGTTGGTTAAAAAACGATGAAGAGAACGATAGCTCAATACTTATTTAATAAGATTAAAACTGAGAAGTAAGTTTTTTTTCTTTAATTACATTATATTAATTGTTGGAGTACCTACCTTCTTATTTTTTTTTGTTGGAACAGTTGGCGGCATTTAGTTGTTGCCTGCATTATCAGGTTAAGAGGTTAAATACAATACCACTACCAATAAGATGCATCTCATGTAGGCATGAGCATAGTAAGTTTTTGTTCTCTACCAAATCATAGCTGGTTCTCTTTTCTTAGATTTCTGGTTTTCCCCTAATGGCTAGGAACGCAGGCTTACCTTTATTATTTGACTTCAATATTTTTATACCTAATGAAACAAAATAAAAATAAAGCTAAATGCCACAACAAGCTCCACTTTGTTGTCATTTGGGATCTTATTAAATTTGTTAGAATAGTTTTTTAGGCTGCATTTGGCAGCCACCTGTAATGTAATCATTTCATTTGAGTTTTCCAGGCTTTTGTAGCCACAATGGGATGGTTTTGCAACGAAACCATTCAGACTTGCACTGATTTGTGTCTGATACCATTCGTCGTTTCATTTTATAGAAAAACTTAAGATTACTTTATTTCTAATTGTAGTAAACAATTCAATATAAATTTGAATTAATTCATTACAAATCATCACCTCATGGCTATAAATGCATTGGGAAACTCAAATGAAACGTTTACATTTCAGGTGACTGCCAAACAGGTTATAAGTGTATACTTTTTGTTTACCTAAAAAAATATTAATTGTATACTTTTCAATTGTAGTGGTTGCTTTCGGTTGTTTTTAGGTTTAATAGCTAAATACCATCTTGTCTTTGTTGTTATCAGCATTGTCTTTACTAGATGTTGTTCGGATCATATACTTGGAGAGAAAGCTCAAGGTGGGAATGAGATTGGGAGGTGAAAAATAGGAAAAACTAATTTTATTTCCCTATTTAACTGCACGTCAATGTTCATCTGTGTTACCATGTTACCACTGTTTCAAGAGTCACAGAGATTAAGATAAGAGTATAAAAAGAGAGAAAATGATCGAATCTGTAGTAACATTCTACAATAGATTGCATTGATAACCATAATTTATGATTATCATTATCACAAAATTTGCAAAGGATTTGGTACACTCTCTTAATGTAGGAACAAGGTCTGCCCGGCATCAGAGATGGACACATCAGTGTCAAAAAATGAAAAGCATCCCCAAAAAAGTGTAAATCATTTTTTCAGCATTGAATACTTTCTTTGCAACTCCCAAAAGAGAAAGTGAGGGTATGGGTACGCTGCAGAAAGTTGGAACACTTCTTGCCAATGGCGGCTCTTGCAAATTGCAATGTAGCCAATTACAACTTGGGCGGGCTGACCTAAAGTTTGGACTGGTTGAACCAATGTTACTTTGTAATAGACCGTTTTCAAGCTCAAAATAGGATTCAGGCTGGATTAAGCCAAGACCTAGCTCAGCCTAAAGGGGCTGGCCTAGTCTAAATTATAATATAATTTACATAAAATAGTATAAAAAATAAAAAATAATAGTAATTATAAACTTAACAGCTTATAGGACAACAATTTAGGCCAATCTAAACTCAGCTTAAAGCCCTTTATTCCTAGGGCTGAATTTAATCCGAGTAGCTATGGGTGAGTTTAACTCTGCCAATGTTTGTATCTTCAGACATTGCCGGTCCCAAGTCTGGATAAAGGAGGAGGGTGGCATCAGGTTGAAAGCCGGCCTTAAAAAACTATTCAAACCATAAAACATGAATCTTGAAAATACATTATATCGATCTAATATTAAGGCGTACCCTTTAAACGACGTGTCTCATTTCCTGGATGTGGTGAAAAATTGACGAGGGGCACCTCATTTTCCGAATGTGGTGAAAAATTGGCAAAGAGCGTTGCATCGACGCCCGGATGCAATGAAAAATATGCAAGGGTTCTTACACTATGGATGAGTGTGGGTAAAAAAGTTAGTCCAAGAGAGTAGGATTCGTTTAGCAACTTGGAACATAGGAACCTTAACAGGTAAGA
>JAOXJP010227567.1:0-11280 GCA_025762735.1 Platanus orientalis | reverse complement strand
AACTATCCGCTCGGATAATAATCGAATTCGGATATACATGAAATATAAATGAGCCGAATTCGGATATACTACTATCCGCATCGAATCCGGCTCATTTGCATCCCTAATCACAGAATATTTGCTGGGGTCTGGAAACCATTCTCCCATCTAACATTTCTATCTGAAAACAAAATAAAACTGCTGAAGTGCTTTGGTAATGACAAAACAAAGTGCCTTGGTGACTACTTTGAGTTTGGACATTTGAAAATGATACCAAAACTACAGGGGTTAAATGGAATCTGCCTATCAGCTCTCTACTACATTCCTCTTGCTCTCTATTTCAATAGCAGCAAGTTTGGGTTCATCAGGAAAAATAAGCCACCCATTACAGATGCAGCCAGAAAAAAAAATCATTAACACTAAACGTATCGCTATTTCTCCCATCAGAAATGTAGACATGTCGGTTCGGTTGGTGATAACATTTTGGATCTTGAAGGAGAAAGATGCAACATGTGGACTGAGATCAGCACCGCAGCCTGAACTATGGACCTAGCATGAAAAGTCCTTGTGTGCAGAGCAACTCCCCTCTCAATGTATCCTATTCACAGAGTTATTAGCTTCAAAGCATATTTGTCTTAGTTCCAACTCCTAGCTATGCCCTGCAAACCTCGAAGGGTGAGCTTTGGCTTGTGATCTCGTTCTCCGCCTACACCACAATCCTGAGTATGAAAGCCACCCTCTCAGGAAGTGAGCTAACTTGAATTCAGTATGTTGAATGAGTTTATCATCCTCGCCATCTTCAGTATCATAGTACTTCTCATTCTCCTCTTGATCATCTTCACAATATTCATCGCCATCACCATTCTGTTCTTTCTCTTCAAGAACTTCTAATCCTGACGAAAAACTATAGATGATGACTTAGTTCCAATTTCACTATCAACATTTTCAACAGATAAGTAGAAAATGATGAAATGCAACTTCACACATGGTTAATGTATCAGAACATGCAACCTAATCAATGAGCCAGAACTTTGGAGAGCACATAGCCCCCAAAATCAACTAATCAGATGATTCACATTCAATGAATGAATGAACTCCTTATTGCCAATATCCTTTTAACAATAGTACGAAAGAATGCAGCTGATTGGCAGCTAGTAGAATTTGTTCATACTGATTTTAGGTCCAGGACATCTGCTATTTAAGGCCCATTGGCTCAATAGCCAAGATCAATGTTTACAATGCTATTGTATCATCTATCTATTGTTCATGCTTAAAAATAAGGGACTGTTGACGGCTGGACTAGCAGGACCAGCTTTTGTCCCAAATATTGTTGCTGGTTCTGCTGTTTACCAGCAGGACAAGCTTTGGTCCCAAATATTGCTGCTGATTCTGCTGTTTGCATTTCTTAATAAAATGCTCACCCCATTCAAACCATAAAAAAGGGGGGGGGGGTATTTTGTCCCAGACATCTCTGGAAATGGCACATCTCAGCTCAGTTGGCCAGACTTGTCCTTAATTTTCAGAACTGCAATATAAAGAGGTGGGCTAAGGCCAATGCTAATCTGCATGGCCTACTGAGCATGTATATTAGACTGGAAACACATGGCCATTAAAACGGAAAGCCACATGTTGGTCCCTTACATCATTTGCTGTTCACAAGCGGCATTCCAAGTTTTAGGTTGTTTCTTCACTGGGTTGTAGTTAATTGAGAGATGCCGAATAAAATGAAGCTGCATGTACCATAAAAAAGAAAATTAGTACAACAGTAAACCTGGGTGGCACAAAACTTCTAGCTAACATGTTTTAAGTTTACTGTGCCGAAAGGCTATGAATTCAAAATCCGAGAATATACATGAAGAAGACAACAATGAAGTCATTGAAAAAAAAGTAGAATCATAGGAGGGGGGGAAAAGGAAGACCAATGCAGCAACATAGAAATAGGAACATATCAGTATGCTTAAAACAAAAAGGTTAAAAAATTGAGAAGAAGAAGCAGAAACATTGCACACATTGAAGTCCATTAGTACGACGAAAACCACAAGTTGAACAAGTACAAGCCCACAAGAAATCAAAATTAAATGTATTACCCATAAGGAACTCCCTAATTCACCTACTGGTCTTCCAGATAACCAAGAATTTGCTTTTCTATGGACATGAGAAGCCATGGAAGACCTCACTCATTTTGAAGATTTAAGCATACACTACCAGCCAAGAAAGAGAGTAATCTCCACTTAAACACCATATAAAAGTTAGAGTCCACTTCAAACCTATAGCTACAGCATTAATAAAAACTGTGAATGTATTTTTGATAGCCGTACTACTATCAACATACAGTTCAATAAAAGCCCACCCTAGAATAGGTATGCCTCTTCAATTTATATTTAAGTTGATGTATTCGAAGATCCAGCAGTTGCCAAGGTCGAAGGTCTACCTTGGGTGATCCACCTGAATATGAAAAAAGATCTATCTGTTTCACCTTTGACTTGACTATCCTTGTGGAGCTACCAACATCTCACCAATATAAGCTGCCACAAGATCCTGATGGTAAAGTCCCTAACTCCCACCAGAAAGGGATCATGTTAACACTCTACTGTTATAAAACAAAATTATATACTACCCACCTCCATTCCTATCAAATTGTAGATGCAACATACTTCAATTAAGATGGAAATATATTACGTTTCCTTTAGAGAATTACAACCAATATTTAGTTCCATCTGATGCAAGACCTCCTTAGTCATTTGCCAAAGGGAAGCAAATTAAAAGTCAGTTATATAGTTCCAACCACAACGACACCTCCTTGCCAAAAAAGCTCATCCAAGCCAAAATGCTCTATCTAATTCTATCACCCCACACAATAAGAGGTTATAGGTTATGTCACATCCATTCTATGTTTCTTGCAACAACAATAAGAATTGCCCAGGGATATATAATCCAATAGCTACTACAGGGGAAAAATTTAGTATTTGAAAATGTAAAATGCAGTCTGTCATCATGTGATTGAAGCAAAGACACATAAATTGAGTGATAACTTCTACAGATTGTAAATTAATTTGGATAGGCTTCATTAAAATATGATGCACTAGTGATTGACTTCTTTGTTAATTATCAAAAAATAAATCAAAACAATAGTGTTTGACTACTCCATAGGGGTGTGTGTGTGTTTGTTCCCACAGCCCAACTGATTCACAAGTCTATTAACCCAGGCTTCTATTAGTGCACCAATCATCTATAGGTGAACAGCCATTTTCTTAGGAAACAAAGTTCTATTTGAATTAGGTTGGATCCCAGATACAAAAACCAAAATCAAGTTTTCAACATGTTGACAAAACAATTGCCTGGAAGACTGCAAAACATACCTGGGGAGTAGAATATAGATGAAATCATCATATCGGTCAGATAAGTGGTATAGACAGAAAGTAAAGCACATGTTAGCAAGTGTATGAGGGAGATACAAACATTATCAAACATATATGTAAAAGAAATTTCTTGTTTAGAATGTTGTAATCATAAGAATGATAATTTACAAAAGATAAACACCAATCCATGAATCAAAAGGTATTGAACTCAAGAGGCTTCAGACCGAGTCTCCAGTGAGCAAGGTAAACATGCAATGCATGATGCCTTGGGTTGCATTACATGAATGTCTAAGCATAAATGTATATGCACATGAATTTGTACCCATTCATAATCCTTGTCATCAACTTATACAGATTTGATATGCACCCCTGCTCTTCAAAATATTCCAATATGAAACACACACACAGATGTCTTCGTATGAATGAAATGTATTACAAAAAAGTTTGGAATGCTGCATCAGTAGGATAATAGGAACTATCCTTAAACCTAATGTCTTCTCAAAGTCTAAAAATGAAATAAAATGACATATACCCTACACCCACCTGATCACCATCCTTGATCCCAAAACTTCGGACACATGTCCTGTCATTAAGTAGCTTTTGACCTTCATAGCATAAGCAGAAATGACCCCATACATGTGACCTGCATTGATTAAATAGAAAAATCACAGCTTTAATTCCAACGAATCTAGCATAACAAAAAAAGAGAAATTGTATAATTTCTCATAGTAAAAGAAATAAATCGAAGATTATCCCTGTCAGACACCAAATTGGGAATTTAAGGGACATATTACCGTCAGATTAACCCAATGAATTATCCCTTATCCCCCCCCCCCTCTTCTAGGGTTTTTGCTTAGTTCCAAGGATTATTTTAGTGAGATTGTAATCCAAAATCGAATAAAATGCCAATCACTATACCACGAAATCTTTCCTTGGCCCTCCTTAGGGGACAAACTGAAGACGCCCTCCACCGCCTGCTTAAGTTCCGCGACCGAAGCCGTCCTCGCAACTTGAACATCTATAGACCCCAAAATCCAAAATCAAGCTTAATCCAAACCAGTCACTGTAAATCAAAACAAAATCGAGAGAAAGAATTGCAGTTACCAAAGCAAGAACCATCCAATTTGAGAATAGAGAGCTTGAGGAGCTGCTGCGGGAGCTTGAGGTAGGAGAAGCTCCGGCGAGGGATGTAATCGTCGCCCAACGACGAGAAACACGCGCTACCGCCTCTCCGCCTCTCTAGTGAAAACCTAGGACTATCGTCTGGCTCAATGGTTAGCATCTCTTAATACCTTCCTCCCTCCACCTCCCTCTTCCACAAAACCCTAATAGTTCGATTCTTCGAGGATTCTCCTTCTCCGTCAAGACTTTACGACGAAATTGATTGAGATTCCTCTGCGACTGCACCGGTATTTGAGGAGATTCCTGAGAGAAAGCAACACGCAACCCTTTTGATAGGTTAGGTTTTCACTTTGTGTTGCTTTTTCTCAGGTATTGAGGTTCGTGTCGAGGAAGAACAGTTGCAGAGGCAAAGGAAGGATTCTTTTCGGTAGTTGGTTTAGCTTTTAAGGCGGAGGCTGTTATTTTTAGAATCTGAGAGAATTTTGGATTTTTGATGGGATGGAGCCAACGGCTCTAATATTAAAACATGGGCCTCACTTTGCTGGTCGACAAGCATTTAGCCCAACTCTCAAATCAAATTGCCCCAACCATATTGGGCCATGGGTGTCAATTAAGGGTGTCAATTGGGCTGGGCTGCCCCGAAGCCTGACATGTTCAACCCAAAAATAGATGGATTGGGTACAACTAGCTTCGGGCTGGTCTGAGTTTGGACCCAACTTTTGAGCCTAAAGTTTTGTTCAAGCCAAATTTGGGACTCAGCTCGATTCATCCTAAAATAGTAACCAAATATAGATCAACCTAGTTCATCTTGAAATTGGTATAAAATATAGCTCGGCCCGGATCGGTCCGAAATCGGTATAGCTTAGCCCAACAAATATAAGACAGTTTTTGACCTATTATTAACCCAAAATTAACTAATTAGTCATATTTTTGAAGTATTTAGGGGTAATTATGGGCTCATTATTAGGCCAATTTTAAAAAGGAAATTTAAATTTGGGCAACCCAAACTTGGCCTGAAGCCCATCACTTTAAATCGGGCTGAGTTCAGGTTGACTATGTTGGGCTAAGTTCAGGCTCAGGCTGAGTTCTGGCCCGTGTAACTAAGTTTGGACTGACTTCAGCCCGATTGACAGCCCTAGTGTCAATAGATGGAACCCGAATCAATCCGTATGTGCTGCATCTGGTTATGAATTATTGTTTCAGTTCTGCTATGGTTCAACTATGTAATCGGTGTCATTTGCCAGTGTCCTCTTGCTTTGGTGGTTTTGACATCTCCTAGAGGAGAGGATACAGGTTTACTCTCATTTGGCAGCATTCTGCAGTGTATGAGTTGAATTTTACCTCTCCCAAATCTTGTACTACAGGATCAATAATATACAAAGACAGGAAATTTTTAATTTATAATAGAAAAACTATATATATAATTGCTAAAAGGCCATTAAATATAAATATTTTACTCAATAATTTTGAAAATTTTTGCACCCATATCATATACAAATGCATGGAACTGAACCGGGCCTAACATTAATAGGTTCATGAGGCAGCCATGTGTTTAGGTTTGGGGTGTCAACAAGCCGATCTTTGCCTAGCTCAGCACAGGCTCGTCATATGAAGGCCAAGCTTAGGCTTGACTCGGACTCGTGAAGGTAGGCTCAGACTTGGCTAGTTAGAAAAAAAGGCCCAACATCCTAATGACCCATTAACCTAATTTGTCTTCTTTTAACATTAACATTGTCACAATATATATTGTTATTATAAAATTGTTAACCAAACCAAGCTCTTAATGAGCCGAGCCTAGTAGGCTCACTTAGGAAACAAGCTTAAACAAAGCTCAGGCTCAGCTCACCGAACTTAAGACAAGGCTTAGCCTCGGCTAAGAGCCAAGTCGAGTTAGCTCCACTCATTGACAACCCTAGATTGGGTAGTCATTGAGACTCCTATGTAATGGGAGCTACATTATCTTGCATTGCCAGACATGGTTGTGACACAATTTGTTGCTCTTATGTCTCTTCCCGTATGCGTGTAAATGGATTCAAATCATCTATAATTTGAATGGAGAGTTTTTTTTTTTTTGATATAAAAAAGATTCATATTAGCTAGAAGAAGAGGAACCAGTAAGTGGCCAACGGACTCCCCCCCCCCCCACCCCTCGAAAGAGACGAGGAACAAAGGCACTCCCTAGTGACTCTATGAGCACACTCATTGGTCGAGTGTCTTACAAACAAAACCTTCTAGTCTTACAAAGAAAGCATTAAACATTTACAATCAGGAAAAAGAGACCAAAAGTAGCACAGACACAGGTCCTGGGCCCTTTTCAAAATAGAGACAGAAGTATCCGATTCAATGACCACCCACCTAGCGGATGACTGATGGGAAAGTTTCAAGCCCCACAGTAAAACTTTTATTTCCGCTTCCAGCACCGAGCTTCCAACATCAACGAAAGTCATCAAACCAACTCTTGCTCCAAAATGGTTGTGTGCCACCGCAGCTATTGCAATGACTGACCCATCAAGAGGGCGTGCTACATCAACGTTAACCTTTAAGAATCCCTCCTCTGGAGGTTTCCACTCACCTTGAATTGACCCCTTTAGAAGGGGGATTGTGTGCCTCCACCTCATGGAAAAACCTATAAAGTAATTGATAATTTCATTTGTGTTAAAAGACATATAGTTAAAATATATCGCATTTCGATTACACCAAATGACCCAGCATTCTAGAGCAATGGTGGTCATTAAGCGAGCTAAAATTGTTTTTGAGGGCCAGTTGAACTCCAAAACCAACTTGAACCATGTTATGAAAGAAGTGTGGTAACTCTGGAGGAGATTGCGGGCAATTTAAGTTTATTTCAAATCAACGTGATGAGCAAACATTGGAGACAATAGTGAAGAGTAGATCCATTCCTTTCGAGGCAATGGGGGGCATTGGGGGTCAATTAACTAAATGCGAATATGAAGATTTTGGCGAACTAAGAGAGCTTCTTTGCAAGTTTTCCACATAAAGCATTTTATTTTATTTGCGAGTGTGGAATTCTAGAGAGATTTCCAAACCAAGGAATATTCATCTATGGAATTCGAAGAGGATGGCGAAACAATGGTAGCATAACTCAATTTGACAAAAAAGCTTCATTCTTGTCCTTTCTCCAAACTAATTCATCTTGCACCAGGTTAGAGGACAAAGGGATATTCAAAATAGCTTCTTCCTGTTGAAAAATATATTGAAGAATAGCATACAACCTCCTTTCCTAAGAATTCTTATCAATAAGGCCTGCCATTTTTTATGTTGAACACCCCGAGGGTGGGGTGGAAGAAAGCCTTCATGTTTCAAATTTGAGAATCCATACATCATTCCATATTAATATGTTCTTCGTTACCAATGACCCATATGCAATTTTTCTTAAGTATGTCTCAACCCTTAAGAATACGACGCTAGCCCCAAGACGACCCACTTTGTATAAAATTGTTGTGAAAAAAATGGGAGTTTGGGCAGTAGATTGACTTTAAAACACAAGCACATAGGAAGGTTGGATTTTATGAGCCGTCATCCTTGTTTTGCCAATAATGCAATGTTAGTTGCTTGGAGGTCCCTAAATCCCATCCCACCAACCATCTTGGGTTGCCTTAACTTGTTCCAGTTAACTTAGTGTATACTTTTTTCATGATTTTTTCTATCCCCACCAAAGGCCTTTTGCTTCTGGTCCATTCTTAAGCAAATGGCCTTTGATAGAAGAAAACTAGACATTGTGTACACTAGCATTGTAGAGGCCCTTGATTTCATCAGGACTCCCTTTTTGGCTTTTGACAACAATTACTCTTTCCAGACCTCTATCTTTTCCTCTACCCTTTCATTGATGGACTGAAATGGATCAATCTTTTGCCTCTCAATAATGGATGGTTATCACAGATACTTTCTTGGTTGTAAATGGTTTGTGATCCAGAGGCCTTGGCAATCTGAGTCACTAAATCAATTGGTGTTCATCTACAAAAAAAATAACTTACGATTTATCATAGTTGATTCCTTGGCCTGAGGCTTCCTGAAACAACTCTAGACATTGATTAAGAGAATTTGCAGACTAGTGAGAGGCATATGAAAAGAGCAGGTAGTCATCAGGAAATAACAAACGTAAGATGATAGGGCTACATTTACAAATATGGACTCCTACAAAACTTCATTGGGCTTTTGCTTGGTTAATTGCAAAGGATAGACATGTACATTCCAGGTTGAGGATGAATAAGTTTGGAGATAAGGGGTCTCCTTAACGAAGTCCTCTTTCAGGTCTGAATCAATGACCTACAGTAACATTAATTACAACTTCAAATGTTGTGGACAAGATAAATTAGAAAACCCAGTGTTACCATTGGTTGCTAAATCTCATTGCTTCTATTGTTTCCAACAGGAATCCCCACTCCACAAGATCAAATGATTTGCTCATGTCCAGCTTTAATGTCATAAGGGCTTGTCATCTGTTGTGGGTATGCATGTGATGAAATACTTCATGGGCCAGGAGTATGTTATCAGATATAAGGCATCCTTGCAGGAAAAAAAAAAAACACTTTGATTTGGTGAGATAAGATCCCCCATAACACATTTAAGCCCATTTGCTAAGATCTTTGATATAATTATATTCATCACATTGCATAAACTAATGAGCTTGAATTGGCTAGGTTCACATGGGGATTGATTTTTTGGAATGAGGGCCAATCAAAATTTGATTTACTATTGACAAGTCAACCAAACCTTAGAAAAAAGCCCTAGAAAATTTAATGACATCATCGCAAACAATATCCCAATATTTTTTATAGTACTCATCTTGAAAACCATTCGATTCAAGAGCCTTCAAAAATTCCAAATCCAAAGCTATTGTATTTATCTCATATAAGGAAACCAGTCAATCCAACAAAGTTTATGCCTCTAGAGACAAAGGTTTAGTGATCTGTACTGAGGCCTAAATGTTATTGGCAAAAGGGTTGGAAGACTTGAAAATACCTAAGAATTAATATTTGAATATTTCCTCTATTTTTTCGTATGGTGAAACCCAAACTCCGGTTAAGTCTTTTATATTGGTAATTATGTTCCTCTGTCTACGAATGATTGTAGAGACATGGAATTTTTTTGTGTTTTTTGTCTCCATACTACTTCATCTAGTTGATACAGGATTTTTGCGCCCACGTGATCTCACCTTGAAGTAATTTATCCAAGTCTTTGTTATATTGCTCTAACAATTAGTAGGAGGAACAATTATTAGGATTCAACAACAATTTCCCAATATTTGCCTGCAATCAATCAATTTTTTGTCTACGTTCTCCCAATATGAATTTATTTCACTGTTGTAGGGGTTTAATAAGATTTTTTAAGTTTTGTTGGGATATTAGGCAACCCTTATTAGGGAATGTTCCACACCTCCTTAACAATTTGTTTGCAAGGATCATAATTTAACCAAAACCATTCAAATTGAAAAGGCCAAATATGAAATTTGAAGGGAGTGGGATTTGAGTGAAGGATAATGAGTGAGTGATCAAACCCTACTCCTAGAAGGCATTGGGAATTGAGTTCTCCAAGTGGAATTGATCATAGTTTTGTCAATCCATTCAAATATTTTATTGGGAACTATTGACCATTTGTCCAAGTATGGTGGGTGGACCTTTACTACCCATATCTATCAATTAGCATTGGTTTAAGATTCTAAGGTTGTTGAGGTCCGTCGATCGAATTGGATTTCCCCTTTTTTTTCTCTATGGTTGACCAAAGACAATTCCAATCCCCTAAGACTGCCACTGCACCTCAAATAGTTGAGATAAACTAAAAAAAAAATCAAACAAAGAAATTGGCCTGCAAGTTTAATTTGATTCACCATATAAAAACACACAAGTGTCAATATAGTGAGGCTCCCCCATAGTAGATATTTGGGGTGTTTGGATGAGCCGGAGGGAAGGCGCTTTCAATGCTTTTGGAGGTTGGCCAATGAAATTTTAATCAATTAGAGCGTTTGGATGAATTGAGGATGCCAATGCAAAGGCTAAGCGACGACTAAAAAAGCGCCGAGCGAGTTGGTGACTGGGGACCCTCTTGCGCAGAGTCCCCACGCTGGACGAAAGCACAATTTTGTTTCCTATTTCTTCATGACGCCAAGAGCTCAATCAACTCATTCTCCTATTTCTTCACGACTTTAAGACCTCAACCAACTCATTCTCCTCTTTCTTCATGACACCAAGACCTCAACCATTTTCTTTAAGAAGCCATCATCTCCACAATGAAAGAAGAGCTATCTCCTCTCTCAGGTGAAGGAATAAAACCAGTATCAAAAGTAAGTATTTTGATTTTTTTTTATAGCTTTTTGATTCCATTCGGATGAACCATTGCAAGCTTTATTTAGAGTTTTGATTCCCGTTTTAGAGGAAACCATTTCAAGGTCTACACAGAAGATATCCCATCAAACCAAAGAAAGAGATAAACACATCAGGTATTTAAATATATTTTCTTATTTTTTCATTGTTAATTTTCTTTTTAATCAATAGAAAGAGAAATTTTTGGGGTTGAACCAAGATACATAAACCAAATGACTACCTCTTAGTTGATGAGATACCACAACCAGATGCCTACCTCTTATTTGGGGTTTCAAAGTTATATTTGTATGTTTAAGTAGTTTTAAGATGTTTAATAGCTCCCGATCTTATTTTTATCCATAGTGCTATGTGTTTGATTGCACCTTTTTTATTTGGTTAATTTGATTGATCACTATGGGGAATGGAGAACATATATATATATATATATATATATATATATATATATATATATATATATATATATATATATATATATCAAA
>JAOXJP010227566.1:0-11280 GCA_025762735.1 Platanus orientalis | reverse complement strand
CCTATCTAATTACACAAAAATTAAGCCAAAATGATAAGTTTTAACCCGTGAAAAAGTGGGGTAAACATAAAAAATGGGATTACTCTAAAAAAACAATCACATTTTGGCATTATAGGCCTTATTACATAGACACATAAAATAAATGTTACCCTTTATTAGACCCTTACTAAACCACATAACATTATATCTTCCATAAATCGCTACATGCATGGAACCAAGACTAAGTGTGGGCCCCACCTTACTCCCATGTCCTCATCACACCCCCTAGGGTTACATTGACTTCTCAAATACTCTATATAAATGGAGGTACCTGTTGAGGCCAAATCTCGACTCACCAAGATGGTCTGCTGGCTGTCCTCGATTTGGGATTTTTGGTTCGGCTTCACCTGCAATCACACGATGAGGAGTGTCGATGTGGCGTCAACTAACACCCCTCCGACGATTAAGTCTGTCTCAAGAAAAAATGTTTTCTTAGTTATCTTATTTTGGGGTTCCTTGTTTACTTGCTCTCTTTCCCATTTATAAGCGGGTCTTTCTTGCCAGTTCATTACCTCAAAATTCGTATGGCCACGTGACATTGGTAGGAATATTCCAAGTTTGTTAGGAAGTTGGCGCAATACACATGGTGACTCGGTATTGGTAGAGCCTCTGTGTTGCTTCTCGTCTACAACTGTCTCTAGTCTTGGTAACGGTCGGTTCATTCAGACTTATCCAATGGTCGCTCGACTTAGGGTGGTTGTTCAAAGTTCCCAATGGTTTTTCGTTTGACCCTCGGTCTATTATATGATTCTTGGGCGTTAAGCGGTTGACAAGCTCATCATCCTCCGCTCCTGACGCTCGGTTGGGTCTTAGCTAGCTTGGTACTTATGTGGTCCTGTTGGTGGTTTAGCACTCGGTTTACGTGATCGTCGGTTTAACCCGGGTGGATTGCCCAACTGATGGGTTAAACTTGAGCTGCTTGCTCAAGTTATTGTCTCGAGCTAGACACATCATCATCATCTGCCCCCTTATTCCTTAGCTTGTCGGTCTAGTTAGTCGTTAGGAATGCGAAAAGTTGTTCGAGACAGTTGGCATGCTGTCGCTTCGGTTTTCGTTCCGTTGAGCCCCGTGCTACCATTAATTCTCCATACGGCTTGTCATTTTCGCAGACGTTTTTCTCGGGTGAAGCACTCATCCGACGGTGATCAATGCATGGGATGATCTGACGGTCGAGGCACAAAAGTGGTTTTCTATAAGTACCGTTGGTTTACTGCCAAGCTCCTATTTCATGCACTTACTCCCTTTGCATCCTCACATTGGTTCTCTTGCTCGTGACTGAAGTTGTTCGAAGGGGATTCGTCTTCTCATTCATTTGGAGGTAAATCTCCTTCCCCTACTTGTTCCTTTCCTTTCATAGTTAACCTTTTGCTCTGCCTTTTCCCTTTTTTTATTTGGTTAAATCTTCTTTATAGGTCATTCAGCCCTGGATTTTACTGGGGTACCCCTTGGTTTTCACTTGGTCCGCTTGTGCTTCTTTCTTAGAGTACGACAGTGCCCCCCAACTTGAGTGTTCTTCCCATTGACCTTTCTTTCCTTGACCGGGTCTTTACCAAAATCCTAGGGATTCTCGGTCGCTGTGATCTACACCCTCGATTGGATGAGTGTTGGCACCGACTCTTTCAAGTCTGCGATGGCCTTAGATCATAATCTCGTTAGGGAGGACACCCCTGACTTGGTTCAACCCTCAGAACCCTCCAAGTGGTCCCGTTTCGCCAAGATTCCCTACGCTGCCCACAAGGTCTCGTCTACGATGTCCAAGTTCCAACTTAGGGATATTCGCCAGTATTTCCAAATCCCCGCCTCGGTTCAGCTGAGGGTTCCTACGTCCGATGAGTGGGCATGTGCCTGTCTCGCCAATGAAGTCTCTATCTATAAGCAAATATTGGAGGCCGGTATCCGTTTCCTGATTTCGTTATTTGTCCGTCAATTGTTAACTCACCTCCGCATCGCCCCGGGTCAAATCATGCCTAACGAGTGGAGGATCCTGATCGCATGCATGGTCTTATGGCCTGCTTGCAGCGGCAGTCGGGATCACTTGACCATTCCTGAGTTTTTTTACTGCTACAAAGCAGTAGAGCTTTACTTGGGTTGGTGGTACTTCACCGCTCGGACCCCCGACCTAGCATTGATCACCGGCTTTTTAACTTCAAACAGGGGTTAGAAGAAGAGGTTTTTCTTTGTTTCCGGGGACAAATGAGAGTCTTACCCATGGGACGTGCCTATCGACCAAGTCCACACTGTCCCTAAGATATGGGGAGAGCCTCGTAGGGCAGGTAATTTTCTGTCACCCCTTGTTCCTCCTTGTTTACTTCAGTCTCGGTCGGGATAACTTGATGTTGACTGTTGTTTTTCTTTTTTGTAGTTTTGGCCGAGCAACCGTTGTCCGAGGCTGAGCTAACTAGGCTTGACCGTGCCTTTGCACACCCCGTCAGGGATTACTCATTGTTAGTGAATCCTGAATCTCTTTTGTCTTATTTGTTGGGTCCCGAGGCTCCTTTGGTCAAGCATCATCGGGCTTCTGCAACCGAGGGTCCTTTGGTTTCTCTAACCGAGTTGTTCCGACATTCCTTGCCCGAGCTTTTAGAGGGCACCGCTCAGTCTTCAGGTTACTCGCCATTGTTCTTTTTTTTTTAACAAGTGTTTTTGTTCTCAGGCATGTATGCTCACCCTTCCAAGGGGTCCCTGACCAGGGTTTTGGCAAAAAATGCTTCAAATGTCCCAAACAAGTGTCCTCGGTTCAACTCGTCTCGAGCGACCAAGAAGGGTAAATCCTGGGAGACGTTTGCTGCTACTACTCCGGCTCGATCCCTCATCCATGCCCCTTCTTCCCCCTTTATCGTGGACTTAGAGGCTGGGCTCGAAGTCATCCCTAACTTTGACGACTGTGTTGCCGATCTCCCGACTCATGGTTCTGGCAATCAGGCTGACAGGGGCAAGGATACCGCCCTTCCATCTCTCCTTAAGGATGCCAACTTGGTCGTCGGTCTCTTTAACTCGATCCTCTCCAATGAGGATATGGATAGTTGTAAGGCCACTTCCTCTGCTTCCTTGGCGAGAGGCACCTTCTTCGAACTAGGGAAGGTGCGTGTTAATGTCTATCACCTGTTGTTGTTGATAAACTTTTATTTCATGTTTATTGATCATTATCCTTGTCTTTTGTAGGTCCTCACTAGGGTTGCCACCATGTCAAGCCGACAACTCAGCTCTGATCGTTACATCGGCGACCTCTAGAAGAAGCTGGTCAAGGCCGATGTCGATCGGTCAGCCTTTGCAAGGAAACTTGCCGAGATTGAAAACACTTTGAAGGGGACTAAGGCTACTTTATGGGAGACTCATGACCAGTTGGAGTTTGAGAAAACGAGGGTTGCCACTCTATAGAAGGCCCTTGACGACCTACAGGCCTCTGCAGAGGTTAAAAAGGAGAAAGCTACCGAGGAGGCAATGGAAACTTTAAAATCGTCTGAGACCTTCGAGGATGCCACCTCGGAGTATTACGTCAACGGATTTGAGACTCTTCGCCGACGTGCTCTCCGGGAATATCCCTCGCTCGACCTATCCATGTTCAAGGTAATGGACGAAACGAGCTCGGTTGGTCCTGAGGTTGAAGAGAGGCCCAGGGGGAAGCCGAGGTTCAGGGAACTAATGAGCTCACTTCTTAGCCTTGAGCAGATGATGGATGGACCTCAGGCTATTTTTTATTTTCTTTTGTAGGGGCTAAGGGCCTTCTTTCTTTTCTCTCTTCTTTTGTAAGGGCCTCAAGCTATTTTTATTTTATATGTCGAGGGCCTCTATATGTACAGGTCGAGGAACATTTTCATATATACATATATCTTTCCGCACTTTTAACTTGCATGGTCATCTTTATCGTTACCCATTACATGTTGTAATTTGTATGTAGACCGTTTTGTATGCACTCTAACGCCTCTCAGGATTCAATGTAGATTGTTTTATAGACCTAGGGTCGTTTTACTGGAGTTAATCCATTTTTCCGACACCGCTCAGGGTTTCGTTGTAGATCGCTTTTGTAGATCGAGGGTCGTTCTATAGGACTTGGTCCATTTTTCAACATCGCTCAAGGTTTGGTTGTAAATCTCTTTTGTAAACTGAGGGTTGTTTTACTGGACTTAGTCCATTTTTCTGACATCACTCGGGATTTTGTTGTAGATCACTTTTATAGACCGATGGTTGTTTTAATGGACTTAGTCCATTTTTCAGACACCGCTCAGGGTTTCGTTGTAAATCGCTTTTGTAAACCGATGGTCGTTTTACTGTACTTAGCCCATTTTTTCGACACCGCTCGGAGTTTCGTTATAGATCTCTTTTGTACTACACACATTAGCAGACACAAATTTTATTATTTCAAAATTGAGATAACATGCTCATTGGTAGTACCTTTTCAAGTGTTCAACGTTCCATGGTCGGGGTAGAGGCTTTCTTTCTAAGGTTTCCAGGTAATAAGTACCTGTTCAAGCGGACTTGGTCCCTTGGTATGGTCCCTCCTAGTTAGGTCCTAGCTTGTCGTCACTTGGGATCTGTGTCGCCATGCTCACCTTTCGGAGAACCAGATCCCCATTGTCAAATCCCCTCGATTGGACCTTTGCATTGTAATATTTCATCATTCTCTACTGGTAAGCTGCCACTCGGAATGAGGCTTCGGCTCTCCTCTCTTCTACTAGGTCTAGGTTCAGTTGCAACTCCCTTAATGCTTGCTTGGTCTACGGTAGTTGATATCTAAGGCTTGCCAGACCAATTTCAACAATTATGATTGCTTTGTTGTCGAAGGCTAGAGTGAAGGGTGTCTCTCCAGTGGGGCTCCTCGGGTTGGTTCTATATGCCCATAAGACCCCTGGTAGCTCCTCAACCCATAATCCTTTCGATGCTTCCAGCCTAGTCTTGATCATCTTCAGTATTGTCCTATTGGTTACC
This sequence comes from Platanus orientalis, assembly GCA_025762735.1. Classification (NCBI taxonomy): domain Eukaryota; kingdom Viridiplantae; phylum Streptophyta; class Magnoliopsida; order Proteales; family Platanaceae; genus Platanus; species Platanus orientalis. The sequence goes on along the minus strand of JAOXJP010227566.1, from coordinate 6,315 downwards.
TTCACCTGACCGTTTGTCTAAGGGTGAGCGGGAGAGAATGGTTCTTGATGCCTAGTTGAAAACAGAACTCTCGGAAGTGCCGGTTGTTAGACTGTTTTCTGTTATCTATAATTATCACCCGAGGTATGCCGAATCGACATACTATGGACTTCCAAACAGTCTCGTATATTTCCCTCGGTGATTGTCGCAATGCTTTGACTTCTACCCATTTGGTAAAATAATCGATAGCTACTACAAGAAATTTCATATGTTTCTTTGCTAAAGGGAGGGGCCCCACAATGTCTATCCCCCATTGGGTGAAGGATCACAATCCCGCAATGGGTGTGAGCTCCTCTGCGGGCTGGCGAGGGACATTAGCAAACCTTTGGCAGCAGTCGCACCTTCGGACATAATCGACTGAGTCTGCCTGCATGGCCGGCCAATAATACCCTGCTTATACAAGCTTGTGAATCAGGGCCCGGCTATCTGAGTGGTTTCCGTATATTCCTTCATGGATCTCTCTCATACTGTGGTCCGCCTCTGCTGACGACAAATTCTTAGGTACGGTATTGTGAACTCCGTTTGTAGAGGGTGTTATTTATTAGTATATACCGGCTAGCTCTGAGTTTGACTTTTCTGACATCTCTTATGTTGGGTGGGAGCTTTCCTGTTTTGAGGAACCGTACAATCGGAGTCGTCTAATCATCTTTAATCTCTTTTGTGCAGATTCTATCGCCTATCACATTCTCTGTGTTGGGTTGGGTGAAACGGCTTACTGGTAGTCGACATGGTGTCACATATTTGTCATCGGACACTAGACGGGCAAGTCAGTCTGCGTGCTCATTCTGGCTTCTGGGGATGTGTTGGATCTTGAATTCGTCGAATTGGGACGCGAGACCCCTTACCTTGGCCAGATACCCTTGCATTCGATCTTCTCTAGCCTTGTACTCGTCTGTCACTTGTTCCTCAACCAACTTGGAATTAGTGTATACCACAATCCTATTGGCCCCAGCCTATTTTGCGGCTTACAAACCCACGATCAATGCTTTGTATTATGTTTCATTATTTGTTGCATTGAATCCGACTCGAACCGCATATTCGATCTCGACTCCCTTTGGAGTAGTCAGGAGCAACCTAGCACTGCTGGCCGAGGTGGTTGAAGATCCATCCACATGTAGGGTCCAACTCAACCCTGGCGGGTCTCCCTCATCTGATTCTGATGGGGTCAGCTCTGCTAGGAAGTTCGCGAGAGCTTGTCCTTTTATAGCAATCCTCGGTTGGTAACAGATGTCGAACTTGCCCAGCTCTACAGCCCACTTGATCATTTGCCCTGAGACCTCTGGTCTCTGCAATACTTCTCTCAGTGGTTGGTTAGTTAACACTACTATAGGATGAGCCTAGAAATAAGGTATGAGCCTTCTTGCCATGGTTACCAGCGTGTAAGCCAACTTTTCCAATGGCTGATACCTCAACTCAGCGCCATGAAGGGCTTTGCTGACGTAGTACACCGGTGTTTGATTGTGTCCTTCGTCTTGGACAAGAATTGAGCTCACTGCTATCTCGCACACTACCAAGTAAAGGTACAAGACCTCTCCTTAAGTTATCTAACCGAGGCTTGATAGACACACCAAATGCTCTTTAAGCCCTAAGAACGCTCGGTTGACCTCCTTAGTCCATTCGAACGCCTTCTTTAAAATGCGAAAAAAAGGGAATCACTTATTTGTGGGTCTTGAGATGATTCGGCTCAGGGCCGCCACCCGCCCTGCCAACCGTTGTACTTCCTTGGTGGTACACAGTGGCTTCATGTCCAATATGGCTCTAATCTTCTCAGGATTAGCTTCAATTCCCCTGTGAGAAACCATGAAACCTAGAAATTTTCCTGCCAACACCTCAAACGCACACTTGGCTGGATTAAATTTCAACTGGTACTTTCCCAGTGTGTCGATGGTTTTTTCTAAGTCGTCCAGGTGCTTCTCAGCTTTTATACTCTTTACTAACATGTCATCCACATAAACTGCCATGTTTATCTCGATCTGTGCCTCGGACACTATTTTTACCAATCTTTGATAGGTGGCCCCTGCATTATTCAACCTGAACGGCATGACCCTGTAGCAATACGTCCATCGATCAGTTATGAACAACATTTTCTCCTGGTCTTCTTTTTCCATCTGTATTTGGTTGTATCCGGAGAAGGCGTCCATAATGCTAAGTAGAACGTGTCTAGAGGTAAGAGTCAACCAGCGAGTTTATCATCAAAGGTGGAAAGCTGTCCTTGGGGCAGGCCTTATCAAGGTCAATGTTTAGTTCCTCTAAATCTTCCATAGGTTCGGTCTGCTTTTGCCAAGCATCTTCTCTTTCTTCTAGGTCATCAATGATGAGGGCCTCATTTGATCATTTGGCTCTTAAAGATGCCGTATAGCACTCTCGGGTAGTCGTTTGATCGCCTCTAACTTCCCCAACTCCTCCCTCGGTCGGAAAACGCATCAACAAATGGTATGTAAAAGTGATGACTTTCATCTGGTTTAATGTCGGTCGATCGATAATGACATTATACGCCGAGGGGCAATCAACAACTAGAAAGTCAACCGCCTTGGTTACTTGTCGATGGCTAACCTCAACCGTGACGGGGAGTGTGACCACTCTTACAGGGTACAATTTGTCCCCGGTAAATCCCACCAATAGTGTTGTTGTCGGTCAAAGTTTGTCTCTTCTAATCCCCATTTATTTAAAAGCAGATAAATACAAGATATCAACCAAGCTCCCATTGTCTATGAGTACCCTCCTGGTCCAATGATTAGCTATGACAAGCGTAACTACCAGAGCGTCGTCATGTGGGTGTTGAACTTTACGAGAATCTTCTTCGGTGAACGTGATATCTTGTTGATTGACCTGAGGGAGTTTCGGTGGCCTGTCTATCGAGTAAACTTCTGCCTGGGGCGCTCTTACTTTTCGCGAGTGGGCTTTCCAAGCCAAGTTCGATTCCTTGCCTCCAGTAGGTCCACCCGCAATGACTTTTATCTCTTACAGTATCTCCGGCTCAGGACTTTCACTACCCAAGGACCTCTCATATGCCTTTGGATGAGCCGGAGGGCGGCCGACTACGAAACGCATCAACCTACCTTATTGGATAAGAGTCTTTATCTGCTCCTTCAAGTCAAAGCAATCATCTGTGTTGTGGTCATGTTCCCGATGGAACTGACAGTACTTCCTTTGGAACCTCTTCTCTAGAGGGATCTTGAGCTTCTCGGGCCATTTCAACGACGGGTCGTTCCGCATGGATGTAAGGGCTTGTTCGAGGGATGAGTTGAGGGGAGTGTAGGCTCGGTTCCATTGAGCCGAGGCCTCCCTCGGTCTTGTCTCTCAGTTGAGCACGATCCTAGTCCTAAGCTCTTGCTCTACTGTTCGTTTGTCTCTTTTCCTCTTCATTTGTTCTCGGGGTTCAACCCCTCGGTCTCTCCGAGCAGCCAGAGTGTCTTCCGCATTCATGTGTTTTGGGCTCAAAGCATTAACTCAGCTATGTTGTTAGGAGGAGATTTGGATAGGGAGAATAAGAATTTTGTAGGTAACAGTCCCCTCCCATTATGGCTCTCAGTACTACCTTTTTATTGACATCATCCACTTGCAACACCTCTTGATTGAACTGGGAGACGTAGTTTGTTAACGACTCTCCCTTCGACTGCTTGATGTTGAGTAGGTAAGTGGCCAACCTCCGATAACGTCTCCCTCCTATGAAGTGGCTGACAAAGGACTGGCTTAATTCAGAGAATGAGTTGATGCTACCTGGCTGAAGGTTGCTGAACCACTTTTGTGCCAAGCCTTTTAGGGTCGTCGGGAAAGCCCTACACATGATCCCATCTGAGTCATCGTGTAAGAGCATCAGGGTTTTGTAGGTTTCAAGGTGATCAAAGGAGTCTCGGTTCTTGTCGAAAGCCTCCATCTAAGGGATCCCGAATTTCTTGGGGTGGGGACAGGCCATGACCACTGTAGAGAAGGGGTGGTCGGTCTTTTGTATCATCTCTATTGTCCTGCATTATGAAGGGCGTATTTATAAAATACTTGTAAGGAAGGGCTTCATTTTTATTTTCTTATCTTTTGGAGGTTAGTTGCAATATGTAACAATGATTATTGTAATTAGTGGTGTGTCAGTTTATAATTAATAAAAGATAGTGTCATTAATGCAGTTTGACTTACTTAAGGATGTTGGGCCCCACAGCCTAAGGATAAGAATCCCATAAGGATCTCACATCCCCTAGGGTTGCTTTGGCTTCTCAAATACTCTATAAATAGAGGTACCCACGTTCAGAATGTGTCCTGTAATTTTTCTAAGGTTGGGAGAAGCGCAGAGAATTTTAGAGCAGGTGTAGATGCTTTAGAGATCGGATCGGATCATCATCTTGTGTCCGGTTTAGACATTGAGATATCCTTCTTTAACTACCTTGATTTAAATTCTAGTATTTCATATGGTGATCATGGGAGAAATAATGTTTATGATCCGTATTTTTATGAAAATTAATAAAAATTTAAAGTTTTTCAAAGAATCGAAACAACAATGAGACGAGCACAATCGCTAATTGAGAGGGATATTTTTAACCAAACAAAAGCCTTATGTCTATAGTCCCATTTTCCGGTCTCCTTAGTGGTCGGCAAAAGGTAGGCAAAAGAAGAGAATCAATCGATCACATTGGAGTGGGAGTTTTGCTTTGTCTTATTCAACTTAGAACTCGTCAATCTCAACCAAAGGAACTTGAACTGGATCGGACCAAGACTGCAGAACAGCAAAAGAAGAATACTTCTTAGAGCACCAACCTTGATATGAAATACTATGATTTAGGCTTCAGTCTTGACTGTTATCACATTGAGACGACAAGACTACTTGTACCGATGAAGGCTGTCTTAGAATGTTTAGACCAACCAAAACTCTTTAACTGACCAGTGAAGGGAAAGCCTATGGAGCACACACCATAGGGAAATAATTCCCTAGCCAGGTGTATCGATTCTCTATAGTTGTAGAAATAACATCAAGAAAACATGCACACAGAAAAAAGAAAAATTAACCTATCAAAAATAAGACTGCGACTAGATGAGCATCCCCAAGTAAACATCTTTCTCACCAAGCCTGATGTTGTATCAACTGCTGCGCCATCAATAGAATGCCATCACAGGTGCTAAATTCAAGTCACCACATCAACTACCATTCTCTAAGTTACTTTTATTTAGTGTTCCACTCAGAATTTGTGGATGTACCTGTTTTGACCATGTCTTGGGTGACTGGGGGTCCAATTAGTTCTAAATTGGATCCAAAATCTTTTAAATGTCTTCTTTGGGATATTCATTTACAAAAAGGATACACTTGCTATGATCATGTTTCTTGAAAGCATTTTGTCTTCACGGACACCAGTTTCTTTGAGTCTATTCCTTATTTTCTGCTTCTCATGGTGTACCTCTTCAAGGGAAGAGTAAAGATGAAGAGGTTCCACTTCCACTGTTGTCTGATGTACCTCAATCACAACTCTTGCAATTGCCTTCGTTATCATCTCCTTTGAATGAGTCACCATGGAACAAAGAAAATGGCCTGAAGACATTCTTAACACCCAAAAGTGGTCAACCACACAAAGATGTATGAATGTTTTAGAGATTGGTGGCACGTCTTATATACTTATACTTGACCCATCCAAATATTGGGTATGTTACCAATACAATTAGTTGGTTTATGCACTAGCCATGTACACTCACTTGGAAGCCATTGAAAGGGTTCATAGATATCTTAAATTCTCCTTTGACAAGGGACTCTTGTTTTGCATGAATGATCAGTTATTAGATGAGTGTTACACAAATGCAGATTAGGCTTACTAAATGATGGATAGGAGGTTTGACTTCAAGATATTGTGTGTTTATTGGAGGAAACTCAGTTACTTGGATGAGCAAAAAACAGTCAGTAGCGAAGACCAAGTGTTGAAACAAAGTATAGGACTGTAGCACATATTAAAATCATGATGACAGAATTAGGTTTCCTGATATAGAAAAGAGATGAAGTTATACTGCAGCAACACAGCAGCTATAAGTACTGTTCAGATCATATTCAATATGACAAGACAAAACATATTGAGATTAAGAGGCACTTCAGCCAAGAAAATATGACAGAAAAGATAATCAGTCTTCCATTTGTGAAAATTCAAGAGCAATTGGTAGACATTCTTACAAAGGTTGTAGCCTCCAGTTGATATCATGAACTTATTGGGAAGTTGGACATGTCAGATATACATGCCCCGCATGGGGGGGGGGGGGTGTCTAATTCCACATCATTCTCTCTTGGTTTAGAAAAACTTGTCCATGAGT
>JAOXJP010227565.1:0-11280 GCA_025762735.1 Platanus orientalis | reverse complement strand
CTCCTAATTCTCCCCTTCTGGTGAATTCTGTGTGGAATGTCATTTCTCCTTCTCGAGTTCAAGTTTTTCTTTGGATCATCTCTCACTGTAAGATGAACACCATGGATGTTCTCCAAAGTTGACATCCTTATGTGATGCTTTCCCATCGTATATGCGTTTCTATGTTTGTCCTTTATTGAAATAGGTGTTCACATAATGCTTCACTATCCCTTTTCCTCTAGCATTTGAAACCATTTTTTATATCACCTTCCTTTTTATTGGGTTGGGATTAAGTACGGAAATCAATTTTTCCTGATGTATTAGAATGACATCAAGGGGCTAACACATCAGTGCCAAAAAAGGACCTACACTTTTTTGGGGGTGCTTATCACTTTTCAGCACTGACGTGTTCACCCCCTGCTGCCATTCTAATACATCAGGAAAAACTGATTTTCGTACCTAATTTTTTCCACTTTTTATTTGGTCATGCCTTGTTACCCTATTAATTTATTAAAGCAACGGCGTGCCACAATCCACCACCTTAGATGAAAGAAATTTTGGTTGGCTATTCTTCATGCTGTCTGCTGGGGTATATGGAAGGAACGCAACAGTAGGATATTTGAGGGAGTTTCTAGATCACTCTTCAAAGTCATTGACTCTATTACCTTTGAGATTGCTTCTTGGGCTAAGGTTTCAAAAGACTTTGAGAGCATCTCCATAAATGATCTAATAAGAGATTGGCATTCATGTGCATTTTATAGAGTAGCACTAGTCTTGTATGCTCCTCGTTAGGGGTTGTTCTGCTCTTTCTTTGGTATTTGTTTGTTTTTGTTGCCCTTCTCAGGCGTTGTCAATTGGCTTCCTCCTTTAAGATTAAAATCTGTGACAAATTTCAATCGGTTTAGTGTATGCTCTGGGATTGACACCATTGTGCTTTTAGTATTATCTATCAAATCTGAAAGGTCATCCATTCAATGCAAGGTTTTGCAATAAAAATAAAAATTGTAAGATCAAATTATCTACCAGACATTTTGGCCATTATGATTGATACATGTTGAGAAGAAATGTGAATCTCTGAGCCTCCATCAAAATTCAAAGTGCTAATAGCTATCTTACCCATAGCTGAAGCTTGAAGTTCTGAATCAAAAACCATTTTCTTTCATTTTCAAACTATTCAAAATTTACTACAAGGAGAAAAAAAAAGTCATACATGGATCTTCATCCAAGTGTGCTGATTTATCTACGTCCCACCATGGCCACTTCCAGGTCCCCGGAGTGTTAGTACAACGTCTTGAAGATCAGTTCCAAGTATTGGAGCTCTGCCCAAGGATGGTGTGGCCCTAACAACTGGAGATGGTTGAGCTTCTCTGAGATGATGGTCAGATTCCGGTATCACAATTGTAGTATGTTGCTGAGGCCTGACACAAGCTGGACCTATGTGATTTGAATTCAGATGTGGCTGTGAGAAGGCAATTGGACAAGTTAGAGATGATGGATTCTGGGGACGAATGGCTGCTCTTGAGACTAACCCAGGTCCCTGATTAACCAAATGATATTGTCAAACAAATCAGAAAGACAAACATAAAGGAAATTTGGATTGTGTCATAAATTAGAGAGCATTGGTAATTAAAAGCCTACAGGACTGAATAAGACTCCTCTGAGGATCTTTCCATTAACGTTTGCAGTCATCAGGTATCCTGAATCAAAAGCTGCATCGATTTTCCCTCGAATCTCGGCCCCAATCTGTGAAGAATGATAGTGAGAAAAAAACAAACCAGAGAAGGTTTACTCATAGAAGACCTGCATATGGATGCTTACCAAGGTTTGCATCTTCTCCAGGGGCTTATGTTCAGCTGCTGAGTATTGCACTTTTTCCCTTCCAGTGTGGACCAATTGAAGAAACTGTCCCGGGCCTTCTGGTTTTGGGTGTCTTTGATGTTCACCTTCCATGAAATGAAAATGTTGAGGGCTCCTTTGATAGCAACTTCTCTGATCCAACTGGTTATTTACAATGTCATTACACTGACAAATGCTCACACTCTGATTTTTCTGTTTAAACAAATTAAAGGAATGTGGGGTCAAGACAGGGTCAGTAGCTGAGGACGAGAGATTCGGAACTGGGGTTTGCTCCTGATCGGATTGGGATGATGACGAGTGCTGGGAGAGTGAATGCGAATGTTCTTCTTGTTCTGATTCATTCTCTCCCTTTGAGTCATCAGTTCTCCTCCTCTTAGGATGCAAATTATCTGACAAAAGAGAATTGAAGTGAGTCATTTTTTTTTTCTTCTACATGAAGTAAATATGAAACCATTGAAACAATCAGTTTCGACAATTACATGCAAAGGGTGCAGATTAGTGTTCATATTTACACATGTAAAGTTATGTTCTTCTAATATAATTACAATTAACTACCATATATATATATATATAACATTCTAGGACTAACCTGAACTACATAGAAGATAGTTCCTTGGTTCATGAGCTCTTCCATTTAGTTCCTCCTTATCCAAATAAACCATGGTTTTCTGCTACAAAGTAAAAAAAAATAAGATTCTATTGTTTTTATTAGAAGACCTGATCTTTTAAAAAAGTATGATCTGCACCCCATTCCTACCGAGCCATTCTCTGTTCCTCTTGGAAACCTTTTCTTTTCTTGGTTCCAGTGGTTACCAAAAATCTTGCACATGGAAATGTTGTAACGGCCATTGGGATGCTCAGCTCCAAGCTGCAAAATGAGTAACTCATTGAGAGGGCGCTCATCCTCCCCGCACCTGCAAGTTTACAACAGGGAAGACATACAGCATTAATTTCTGGAACCCACCCAATTTTTTGAGAGAGGAATACACCCATCAGGACAGGAGGATGGAAACTCATCTTCTCCAACTGTGTCGTAGGCATGGCAGTTTAAGGTCCCACCAAGGAACTTTCTCAGGTCAAAAACCACCACAATCAGATAACATAAACACTTCATATTACTTCAAACAGTGGAGAAAACAAAAGTGGCAGAATTCATACTTCTTTTGACCTAGAAGATATCCTTGGACTGACCCACCAAATGGCAAACCAATCCCTTGAATGTGTGCAATATGTGAGGCAGACACCGAGAGAGAAGAATGGTTTGTTCCAGTCCTCACATCCTTGACCCAATGCCATATCTTTAATACAACACATCGACATAGAAGGAAATTAGACAAAAATAAGAACCAAATTACCCCCCATAGATGGCAATATCTGAATCTGTAACCACAGCAGTATGAGAAAACCGCCCCTGCGGTTTCTGGCCCCGTATGTCAGGTTGAGTCCAGGAACAAGTATTCACATCAAGGACCCAAACATCATTATAGTAAAGCTTATCTCCAACACCACCAATGACATAAACCTGCAAAGCATGGAAGAGACCAGTAAGCCTTGTCTGCATAATTCAGGAATTGATTTTGTTACTCTTTGTTTCATATTAATTTGAGATGTAACTTGCCTTGGTCCCAAAATTTACAGATGCATGACCTGCTCTAACACCAGGTGAAGATCCCTGAACTGCCAACTGTGACAAATTGATTATCCATGAGTTACAAAAGCAAGACTGTACTAGGAACTTAGTCTAAAGATAAATTATTTAAATTGTATTACTTCTAAAAAATATGTTTTAAAGTGAACTAGACAAACAATCCTTCCTCATTAAGCACAAACCAGACATGGATACACTAAGCCAAAAGATGTTTTAAAGTGAATTAGACAAACAATCCTTCCTCATTAAGCACAGACCAGACATGGGTACACTAAGCCAGTAAATGCAATCTGGCGAAATAATGCAATAAGAATTAAATAAAAGAAGGTTAGAAGGAGCTAGAGTATTCAATTCTTGTCATTAATCTTTGCTGAGAATGGAATATTAAATAATTTGTTGAATTGAAGAGACTAAATTATTCGGCTATAAGTTGACAAACACAAACCTGAATTGATCTTACAGAGAAGTGCCCCAAATCCGCATACATAGCTTCAGTTCCTGTTTCATCACATGAGGGGAGACTCAGCATTATATGAATTAATACTAAAACTTTAATACAAATCTATCACACATTTCAGCCCTATCTTTATATCCAGAGTGCATTGACATACCCAAAACTTTAATACAAATCTATCACCCTCAGCAAGCACAAAGGACAGATTAAGAAGAAAAGAATCCTTGACTGATTTATGGGAAAACTAATATATTTTCAAGGGACTTGTCACAGCCCCAAAATTTAACAATCCTACAAATACCCCAAAGATGAAGCAGCACCCACAAGACCATAACAGTTGCAACTCGAGTAATGTTTTTCAAATAGAATGAATGAGTGAATGCTTGTTGGATTTATTAAATCATAATATGCTGTAAAATACATTTATCAGAACTATTGGCAGCCTATAAAAAAACAACAGGAAATAAAAAAGAACATAAAAGACAAAAGAAACTTACCGACTAACAATATAATTATGTGTAATGGCAATAGATTCTTCGAGGTTGATCACCAAATGGCACCATCCATTAGGCACAAAGATCACCTCCCCAGCCTTACACACACATTATATTGGTTTCTTTTTCCAATATCAAGAAAATGAAAAAGATCTCAGCAAAAGTAGTGGCAAGGACTTACTTTGAATTTGAACCTAAACTGCTTCTACTGTTCAGAGTAGTAGAGGACGAGAGTTCTCAAACTCCTCCATCATTTTTGTTCTATCGGCATCAAAGTCCTTCCTAAATAACCAAAAGAAAAAATGATAAAGCTGATATAGATTTTTTTTTATAATTATAAAGTTGTTAGAGATTGAACAACAACAGATTAATAAAACAGATTTATATAGAGTGACCTTGCATATACTACATGAATATATCAGCAAAAGAATCAAAATCTCAAACCCATTAGGAAAAGTCATAGTACTATTGCTATTTCTGTTTTAACCATGTTACTTGCCAAAATACAACTAGCATTTCACCATAAATATTTCTAACTCAGGGATCCACGTAACTTGGTACCCCATCAGCCCCCCATCAATATTTAATAAGACATGTATTGTTATTAAATTAAAGGAATCATTTAAGAAATGAACAAGACAGAAGGCCATTTGCTTCTATAGACCACTTTCTGAAACCCAAGAGATGCTTTCTTTAGCCAACAAATTTTCTTTCTCTGTGCCTCACAATTACCAGGGAAGGGCATGAACAAACTTTAAGTCAATACCAAGGATCCTGATATAATGAATGATGTTATAAACCTCCATGGCTCCACCAATCACTCAGTGAATCTATTGCATAAGATCATCATTAGTAAATGGGAGAAAATTATTGAATTCCATGCAGCTTCCAAAGTTGTTGGTTGAGCTTAATAAGAGACATATCATAGCTTCCCTAATTTTCAATATAATGATTTCACATCTGTTGCCGTAACTAAACAGTGTATCCTGTCAAACCATATCAAGTAAAGCAGTTTCCATAGGTATCACGTGGAGAATCTGGTCCACAAGCATCCTATATATTTCAGGTTAGAAGTCTCAAGTTTTAACATTTATGTTGAACACAGCATCAGGGACAACCACCATCCTTTAAGTATCCTAAAAATGCAAAAAAGCAACCACAACTCTTCGTCTCTTTAACAAAATGATGCTCATTTGCACACAAGCACATACTAGAAAGGACTGAATTTCTTATCATCTATAGCAAATAAACACATGAACTATTTTTACTGGGATTTATGACCATGAGCAAGCTTACTTTGGTTTTAGTTCTAACTCAGCTCCTGCATAAACCAAACTTTGTTTCAAAATATTTTCAGCATCTTCCTCCATAGCAAACTCAATCAAAGCAGTGCCACAAAAGAACCTCTTTGTCTGCAACATGACGAGGTAGCCTCACACTATTCACCTGCAATGAGCACATGGGAGTGATTGGATTTTGCAACACACATTTATATGACAGACATGATATAACCAATTATCTTGAAATATGTAAGAAGGTAATAATTTGAACAAGTTACTCCTAAGAAGGATAAACAAGGTAATGATTTAGGGTGACACAGAGTTGTTAGTGGGTAATAGATTTACCACAAAGGGAAATACTAAAAGAAAGCATGAATACTAACCTAATCGTGGTCCTATTATAACAAGAGAAATTAAAGTTGTGCAAATAATTCATCATATTATGAGGTACACTTACATAAGAATGGAAAACAACCAACAATAACACCACTTTGACTAGGGAGGTCATATGAGTTTTAAACCATATGGTGTAGCCTTATGTCTTTGGGGATTTCCCAGTCATGTGGCAGCCATGTAGGCCAATTAGAACGATGCCCCACAATGGACAGAATAATAAGTTCATTTTTATTTCACACAAGGTTAATAGCCTTTTCGGGTGTTTCTTTAAGGTCTACATATATAGTGGCTCATGCCATGCTTAAAAATGCATGTAAGATAAAGTACTTTTTATGATCAAGATAAATAAAAGCTTTTTAACTAAAAGTCAGTCCCTATTTATTCTTGTGTAAACCCTATGAGTTTGCTGCCAACAAATTATTTTGCTACCAAAGCTTGGGAACAGGATGATCCTTTTTGCAAGGATACAACTAAGTATACTTGCTTTTTAAATAAAAATGGGCATAAGCAAGTGTGCAACGTACACAAAATGCAGAAGGACCACTGATAGTTCTGGTTCGCTATTGTCTCCTAAGTCAGCCATAGGATCAAGATTCAAGAAGAAGAAGAAGAAGAAGAAGAGTCAAGAGTATTATTTTGTATGTTGATGGTATATGGTCTATGTGTCGCTTGTTCTTTTCTTACTCTTGATATATTACGTTTGTATTCTGCAGAATGGATGAGATTGAATATTATTGTTGCATCTTTTCTATTTTGTCAACACTTCATATCCCATATCCCAAGAGAGAGAACATAAAGTTTGAATGGTGAAGAACAGTTACAAAACGGGTTGTTTCACTCTTTGGTCTAAACTTTGAAATCAACATAGGCCTCAAAATCTTCTCTTACATGGAATTTCTGAGTTATGAGACCTGTATATGTCAAGTTTGAAAACAAATCCTCTGCAACAAACTTAAATAACATTAAACGGAAACTGCCTTCAAAAAACAACAGCTGGATAAAAGTGGGCCCACATCTAAGTCTACAAGGAAACACATGTATTAAAACTCCCACCCAATGTTAAAATTCTAATTTATTAGTATAGGTGTCGTTCTTTGAGGACAGTTTCCATTTAATGCTATTTAAGCTTGTTGCAAAGGATTTGCTCTCGTCAAGTTTTAGATCAAAACTCCTTGTGAATATGCATCTAATATAGCCTTGTTCTAATCAATATATTATCATTTTATGCCCGTTCTGGCACCTGTTGGATGTCACATATCTAAGAAACTAAGCTCAGCTGGATCAAAGGCACACTCTGAGGATAAGCCTAAGTCTTTAGTCATTTGCTAAATTTGTCATCAACTACATATATATATCAAGTTGTGCCTCCATAGTGGTGCTCTTGCGAAATCAGCATAGAATATGGACCTCCTAAATCTTCCCTAAATCCACCCATTCACCTTGTTTTACTCAGTATCAGGGTAACCCTTTTCCAGGTTGCATCACATGTTCTTCCAATTTGCATCAACTTAGAACAGCATATGGTCTTATTATTATTATTATCATTTTCATTTTCAAAGCTTGGTTGGCTGTGACAATTGGCACAATCTTTTTACCAATTGAGAGACAGGAAAAATGCATCTTGAGGATATTTTGGAAAGTGTAATGGCAAAAGAGAATAAAGATAAGGGTGTCAGTGCTACTGTATTGAGTCTCTCAATGATCGCTGATTTCTTGTGTCATCTCTAATTGATCACAAACTTAAAGTATTATAAATAAACCTCCATCATCCACAAATAAAAATTCGCAATTTGTAAGAACACTAAGCTGCAATAGATCCATATAAGAAGTTCAATATCATTATTCTAAGAAAAAGTATCATTGAAGAGAGGTAGTAAAAATAAAAATTAAAAAGACAAAGATAATGGGAAAAATAAAATAAAAAAACAGGAATCATAAGTGTGAGAGTAAGATCTAACAGATCTGATAAATCAACAATAGAGGAATATAAGATGCAACTTTAGAGATAAATATTAGACCTGAAAGTGAAAGGTGTTGCCTTCGTTTCACTTCTAAGAAACCCTAAAACCAGATGAGCAAGCGAAGCGATGGCTCCCTCTCGAAGACTTGGAAACACAGTAAAGTATCTTCTGAAGAAGAAATTTAAGGAGCGATGGATCATTGTAGACAAATAGAGAAATTCTAAAGTTCTATCCAGATTCCTCCATGAAAAAGAAAGAGAAGTCGAAATAAGAGCTGTAAAGACGTTACCTTTTTAAGGTTCTCTTCTCCTTTCCCTTTCTCTGAAATTTCCGTTGTAAGCAGCAGCAGAGAGCTTCAAAGAACGAGAGAGAGAAAAGGGGAATGTAGTGAGAGCTTCACAGATCTGAGTCCTTTAATGTTTTTCCGGATCTGAAGTGTTTGGCTCGAATGTTTGCTGGGAAACTGAGAGAGAGAGAGAGAGAGAGAGAGAGAGAGAGAGAGAGAGAGAGAGAGAGAGAGTATAGCCAGCGGGAGAAGTTAGCGGGAAGAAGAAGAAAAAGGCTCAGGAGATGGATTGAGTAACAGTAGCTTTTTCAAAACGCTTGCTATGATCAGTTTACGGCTATACTTTACGCAGTGTTCTCAAAACGTTCGTTGTGATGGGGAAGGAGTTTAGGCAGGATTTTAAAAAACGCTCGTTATAATGGTTTTGCGGGTTGGCTAAAAAACGTTGTATAAACCATATATAAAAAGTGTTCTTTAGAAAACAGCAAATGCTGTCTTTATGTGTTTATACAGCGTTTTGAAAATGTTGTTTATTACATTTACCCCATTTAACAGTGTTTTGGTATAAAAATGTTGTATAAAATTATATCTTTGGCTATATTTCTTCTAAAACGCTATGTAAAGGGTGCTATTAAAAATCATTTTTGTTGTAGTGGATATTCAGTTGCAAGAGCCATAAAAATCACACGTGACTATTTGTTTCTAATGGAAGGAGAAAATTAAGTGTGGTGATGGTTTGTATCGTCTAATGGGGAATACAGTTTTTAATAGTGTTCATTGACCTCGACAGGTGGTTGAAAATATGATGTACAGAAGAACTAGTACTGGTGTAGAGTCTCTTTTGTGAATGCAACAAAGAGAGGTGATGTAGGTTTTCAGACAGCAGATGATGGTGAGGAGGTTCATATGATTGGAGAGGACGGATCAAAGTTCCTCTTTAGAGTTAACTAGGCAAGTCGGCTCGGGGCAACTACACATGTGCATTGGACGTGTTATGATCGAATCGAATGGTGTCAGGACCAAATTGACTCAATGATATGTATAATGGTGATTCTTCAAGGCCAATAGTTGCTTGTGGTGATAACAAGTACATTACAATTCAAGTTTAAGGTGGAAGTGCGTTCTAGATATATATGACGCAGAGTTCACTAAAAAGGACAAGTGTAAGTTTTTTCTCTATTGTGGTTTAGAATATGAGTCAAGGTGGAGTGTGACGCACATGTCACAGGTTCTGTCTCTTATCAAAGATACTGGTGTTCATAGTATTCAGAGTTACCCTTGAGGGTTGTGTGGAAAAGATGGGAGTAGAGTTTTTGTACTACATAGTTTTGGGAGTAGAGTCGTGTCGTGCTGTGCCATGAGTTCTAAGTTTTTTGGAAACTACCAATTTTAGGAAGTGAGGCTTTTTGTTTTGGTTTAAAAAAAAAAAAAAAAAACCTACTTAAAAATGTAGGGTTTTCAAGGTGTGTCATTGAGGTTCTCTCTCTTAAACCGTGGAACTGGGTTTGAAAGAAAGAGGTAGTCGCACGGTACCGTCTCTTGTAATCTTTTGTTTTGCTCATACTAAAAGCTCTTTTGATTGTCTTCGCTCGTGGATATAGGCTTTAAGTTGAACCACATTAAATCATCTTGTACTTTGTGTGTTTGTTGTTTGCATTAATTTCTTCTTCTAATTTATTGCTTGCGTACAATCCAAATCTATGCTTCCACACAACAAGAATGTCATCTTCTTGACTAAACACTTTGCATAACAACCCATGGTGGACTCATTTCAAATGCCACATGCAGAAAACAAAATAAAACAATCTCATTTCGACATGGTTTCCAAACTCCCACTTAGAGATCTTTAAAATGTGAAACATTTAAGTTTTGCTAGCACTACATAAAGGAGAACATAAAACAGAGATCTAATCCGACTTAAAACTTTTTAGATTATCTCATTAAACATGCACATGGAATGAGGCAACCCCTAGTGCTTCTAGCAACAAATTGGTCGCGACTTTATTTCAAACAAAATAAACCAACATATGAAATCTGTCGTAGGTTGACCTGAAAATTATATATATATATATATATATATATATATAAAGCACCCAAACAAAGACAAAAGAGGAAAAACTGAATAATGATAATCTGGTTTGAAAATTTTCCAAAATCTTGTGGTGGACTTGTAGGTGAAGCATCTAAAGGTGAAGTTCTTCACATGGGAATGATGAACGCTTTCAGTTCAAGCGTTAAGGAGTGCAGACAGCAGCTTTGAATATCCTGTCGAAAGCCTTCTCCATGCATGAGTTGAACAGTTGGTGATTTATGAGGCCGTTTTCTACTCCCACTGCCACTTTCAGCTTTCCCATGTAACTCACCATTGTCACTGTGAGACTCTGTATAAATAGAAGATAAACTGAATAGTATTAGAAAAATACTATTCACAAGCCACTCTTCTCGTAATGACTGTGGAATGATAATACTAAACTATGGCATCTAAAATGTCTATTCAATTCAATGTTAAAATTGTACAATCTATCTGGTGTCAGCTACATATCATCCAAGAGGTAGTCCATTGTTTGAACTGTCCCTCCGATAAAATCCGTTGAGGAATTGTTGCCTATGGGATTTAAAACACCAATCTCTCCCTTGGAGAGGCCACATTGTGCCATTACTCCTAGGCCCAGTCTGGTTGCCATGAATTGTGCAGAAAAGAATAGAAAAGAAAATCCTACAAGAAAAGGAAAGAAAAGAATCATAAGAAAAACATGAAAAAACCAACTTGTCATGGCAATCAGACAGTTTAAAAATGATTTTTTGAGAAAAAAATTTCATGAGAAAATCTTTTCATGGCAACCAGACAGGGCCCTAGAGAAACACAAAAAAAAAAAAAAAAAAAAAAAAAAATTCAGCTACCAAAGTGTTTTACCTGAGGTACGC
>JAOXJP010227564.1:0-11280 GCA_025762735.1 Platanus orientalis | reverse complement strand
AAGTAATTACCCATAATCATATTATATAGATGTGATGATGAACTAAAATATTTTATTATAAATGTCAAACAAATAAATTAACTTAAATAGTATCTATGATGACTTTGTCAGGACACCTATTCTAACACGATTCCCATCTGATCAAAGGCAGAGAGGTACAAAATGTATACAGAGTTTTTATTGTCGATGAGGATGCGATGCGTGAGGTAATTTGAAATGAGTAATGTCACCACCAAAGGGTCGTCGTGTGGTTGACTCACCCCTCGAGCGTTTTTTACCGAGAAGGTGATGGGAGGGTCCTCCGATTTAAGTTGCTTCATTGGTCTCTCCATCATCATAAGCTGTTGATCCCTTTTTGTACGGATCTGTCTTACATGTGACCTCCTTGCTGAGTTGCCCTGTAAAGTCCCTGGCTATTACCCTTATCTCCCCAATTGGCTCTTCATGTCTTTTTTCTTCTTAGGTTGGAGGGTCTTGACGGGTGTTATCGTGTCTGACCTGCTGCCGCCCAATGATGAACCTCTGTAATCGGCCTCGCTAGATTAGGGCTTCTATCTGCTCCTTTAAATCAAAATAGTCGTTGGTGTCGTGGCCATGATCCCGATGAGATCGACAATACTTGTTGCGGCTCCTCTTCTTTGGTGGGGCATGGATTCTCTTAGGCCATTTGACATTGGGGTCATCCTTAACATGGACAAATACCTATTCCACAGGTGCATTGAGAGGGGTGTAGTTTTGAAACTTACTCGGGGGAAGGTTGACCCGTGATCTTATCCCGTGACCTCTGTTGTCCTCTTTTCCCCGGGTTACTTGGTCCTCTAGGGGCCCCTGCTGTTGCTCCCTCTTCCTTTTGTCATGCCGCAGACTAAACCCAGTGTCTCATTTTTGTCTAGTGTTGAGAGTGTCTTTGGCATTCATATGTTACTGCGCCTTTACCATGAGGTCAACCATCCTAGTAGGGGGATTTTTGTATAGAGATAATAAGAACTTGGAGGGCATTAGGCTTGCCATTAAGGCTGCCACAATTATTCTTTCATCGGTATCATCAACTTGCAGGGCCTCCTTGTTGAATCGGGACATGTAGTCCTGTAACGACTCCCCTTTATTCTGTTTAATGTTTAAGAGATGGGTTGCAAGCTTCTGGTGCCTCTGACTGCTGATAAAGTAGCCAATGAATTATCGGCTTAACTCCATGAAATTGGGTATGCTTCTAGGTTTTAGCTGCCTAAACCAATCTTTAGCGGGTCCCTTGATCGTGGTTGGAAACGCCCGGTACATTATTTCGTTGGGTGCAGCCTAAAGGCTCATGTATGTCTTGTAGGCCTCTAAGTGGTCCAAGGGATTCTTGCCTCTGTCGAACATTTCCATTTGCGGTGGCTTGAACTTGTCAGGGAGGGGTCGAGCCATTACCTCTGTGATAAAAGGATGATCTGTTCTCTGGATGAGCTCATCGATGATGGATGGAGCCTTGCCTTTTAGTACTTCCCTCATTGATGCCATCTCCTTCCTCACGTCCTCCATCCTTTCCTCCCAGGATTCTAGGATGCGAGCTCTTTCTTCATGGAAACTTTCTCAAAACTGGGACGCCGAGACACTCTTGCCTTCATGTACTTGGTCCTGGCTTGGGCCAGGAGGAACGTGAGGCCCTGGCTGCCTTGCATCTCCATCGCCCGGTGCGCTCCTCTAGCCTCTCAACTCCAGCATAATCTCTTGGTTCTACTCAATCAATAGTTTCATATTCACCATCAGCCCCTGTATCTTTAGCTCAAGCACGTTCACCCTTAGAGTTTTGGGGCATACTCCATTAGAAATAGATGCTTCCAGTCCATCGACTCCATTGTACTAGTCATGCTGAGCTGCCATCGACCTGGTATTAACCATATAGACCTTTAGCTTTGCTGGAAACAAAGCGATTCCCACAGACGGTTCCAACTGATGGCGTATCGGAGGAGAGGCCTCCCTCATCGACGTAAACCAGATGGTCCATGATCAATCCTGGTCCTTGGCAGAGCGCTTCCTGCACACACGAGAAAGTAGAGGGTCAGAGAGCTAGTATCGGTGGTGTGCTAGCTTCTAGCTCTCTGACGATCAAGTCAAAGAGATCTGGGAGGTTGTAGATGGAACTCTCTCTTGCTAGGGTTTTTTCAGTCTCTTACCCGGAAGATGAACTATTGCCGACATTCATAAGCTTGAGTGGTAGTGTGGCGAGGTGGATTACGCATGTCGCTTTCCCTCAAGTCCTTGCTTATCATTTTCTCCACCATTCTCATGTGGTACTGTAGCCCACATTATCGCATGGCACTGTCGCCCACATCTTCAGCCATGTCTCACCTGCCTTCTCTGTTTCTCTCAGATTTGGCAGGCCTTTTGCAGAAGATGCTCAGGTAACGGTTTCTGGATTATGCTTATGGCTAACTAGGTCGGGATTGTCACCTCCGACAGTCGGGGCCTCACTAGGGATTAAGGTCCCCGAGGGCCTTGAGTAGTCGTTGGGTGTCGAGTGCCTCAGATGGTGGTCAGGATTATTAACACGATTACCAGGGGTCGAGTAGCTGCGGGACAGTTTTGGTTCGTGGTCGGGGGCTTTGGTTTCAGGGTAGTCAGGGGTTCGAGGCTAAGACCCTCGGCACCTCCTGGGCCTTGTCTTTCTAAGGTCGCAGTTTTCCCCATCAGTTTACATGGGCTAAACAAGCCCTAAAAAATAGATGAGAGGTAAATATTACCTTTGATTTGTTTTACCTCCTAATAAAGTTTTACAAAGAAACAAATGGAGCCTACAAATGGAAAAATTTAATGAGAACGTTTTGGTAATGAGTTAGTCGGCAATTAGAATCTTCAAAGAAAGGTTTGAGTACATAGAATTGGTCAAATCTGTTTGTTACTATGTTCAGGAATTAGAGTGATTATGAACATGTTAAATATGAAGGACCATGTGTGTTTCTTAATCATCTAGTTCTTCTCTCTGGTTGGGACCCTAGGCAATCCCTCCAGGATTGTTAACTTCCATTTTACCGCCTTCTGGGTGTAGTTCCATGACCTTCCACAGGCTTTACATACAGTTAGGATTTCACAACAATCAACAAACTCAGTGGACACTTTTGTAACGATGGACACCACGGAATATATTGTTGGAAATATAAGCTTGCTGAAAATTGTCTATAATAGAAATACAAACACTTTAAATAAATTAGAATAGTAGAACAAGTGGTGGGTTGATGGTTTATTGGTTTATGAAATTGGTGGGCTAATGCATGCGAATGCATTATCCTTCAATCTTATTTTCCCCTCTTTCAGATCAATTCCTTAGTGTTTGTGGCAGATAGACTCTAGGATTCAATAATCCTTCTTCTCAAAAGGTAGTACGGTTCTTTAAAGGTTCTATTAGAACTTAGGTACAACCCTAATTTAGTCACATACGAAAATACAAGTTGATATAAAGAAGTAGAAGATATGTTGTAGTGTAGTAGCCAAAACGTGACAACTATATTATAAATATAAAAGGTAGCTTAGAGAGTAAGAAATATTAGTGGAAAAGAAAGCATTAAAGCTTTGACTCATTTCAAAACTAGTGTAAATGGTCACAAGGCTTAAGCCTTAAGCAACCAAATGAAGAAATAAAAAATAAAAGAATAATAGAAAAGATGTGATACCACACCGCCCACACGCGCATGATGCAAACAAAGAAATTACACATACATCCTCTCCTACGGATCCCTTTTTATACAAGTTCTACCATTGTATATAAGCTCAATAATCTTAAGCTTCATTTTCAATGTGGGACTAAAAAAATTTAGTGCAAAACCAAAAGACAAAAGGAAAGAAACTTGAAAATTCAAACAAAAGGACACAAAGGTAAATACAATTAAAGAAATTTATAAATTTGAATCACAAATATAATATTACATACAACATATATAAGATACGATGGCCAATATTGAGGGTGCAAGATTATTGGATGTCTTTATTCCGCTAAAGATGTGTATTCGATTAAGGCAATAGGTAAACTAGAGAAAACAATGTATATACAATATGGACAACTCCAATATACACTTGCAAAATATTATGCCACAAGATGATATATTGTGATGCAAGAAGAAAAACATGGTCACCTAGAAAGGCTGGAGATGCTAGATCAAATGGCAATGCCTAAAGTAGTCACTTGCATGGGGGATCACCTTGTAGGTAGAAGAATCTCATGGGAGATTGAAAATAGACGATGCCTTCATCAAGGCAGACTCCTCCCATTGAAAATCCCATTCTAACCTAATCTTTCAGATGGAGAAGGTCTAGGCGACTATGAATGTTCACTTGAGGATGAAGGAAGGCATAAGGGTCATGGTTCACCACTCTTAAATCATAATTGTTGGAAAGATACACTAGCAATTGGACTGCAAGGGGCTGTGGATGTTTGTGATGGCTTCATAGAGGAAAGGTTGACGGTTCCGCAATGGGCGATGCAAGCTCCGACAATGGGCAATGTCATGTCGAAGGTAGTCAAATCCATGCAAGTCTGAGCAATGGAGGTTATATAGAAAGTTCATCCTAACATGTAATAGACTGGTGATATATGGAAAAACCAGTAACTGGCCTTGGATTTTGGACCTCTTTTTGTGGGTCCCAATGATGTGGGAAATTGCAAAGAGATGTATAACCTCTCTAAAGTCCATAACTTTTACCCTAAGCCTAAATACAAGAAGAATGATAAAACCAAAATTAAAATTTGATTTCATCATCGGCCTAATGCCTGAAATTCATTCCACTGCTTGAAATTCTTCTCAACGCCTGAATTAAAATTCAAGCGTTGAGATGAAGACAGGGCCCATAGAGGTGCCTGAGCACATGGATGGATTCCATGGTGTCATTTTAGCTTATGTATAGGTTTAGAGAAAGTCAAGATTCACTAGGGTGGATCCCAGATCCCAACGCTTAAATTTGTTGTCAATGTCTGAATTTTAACAAGTTAAAATTCAAGTGCTCAGCCTAGACAGTTGGCACTCCAAAAGTCATATCTCACTTCACAAAACTCCAAATTGAGCATGGTAGGTCAAGTTAGAAAGATGATATATATATATATATATATATTGTTCTAATGCCTAAATGTGAAAAACGCCTAAACTAGCTGCTAATGCCTGAATTTTAAGGCGTCAGGCCCAGACAGTCCACACTCAAACGACAAAATCTCTCTCTGCAAAACTCCAAATTAAGCGTGGTTTGTTAATTTGGAAAGCTACAAGAAAGATATTTTCATAAATATATAATGAACATAGGTTTATTCTGATGCTTGATTGTGAATTCAACGCTTGAAGTTCTGATGCCTGAATAAAATTCCAGCAACCTTGTCTTAACCATTTGGACCCCTTATAGGTGTAGAAAAATTTTAAAGTTTTTTATGGGGGTAGGGGACCTTCTTAATTTTATTGTGTTAAAAAAATCAGAACAAAATTTGAACTATAAAAATCACAAAAAATCTTGCACTACAGGTAGGTAAAGAAGGAACACAGAACCAACTTTTAGGGCAGGTTTGGGGGAACTGTTCCGAGACCCAAACCAACTCTAAAATTCACCAAATTTTTATTAGAGGAAGTCTACCCTCCTAGGATCCTACCATTACAATTTAAGCCCATTTGGCTCAGTAGAAAAATCAGGAAAATAATAAAGTGTGCATTGTGGTTGAAATTAAGTGCAACAAAGATAACTTGTGTCTCTAGAGTGTAACCCTCATTAGAAGGTGACTAATTTAAGTATTAAAATATGAAGACAACGTGAATTAAGCATGGAATAATTTACTAAACACTACTCTAATCAAGGTTTAGGGTTACCTTAGTTGGGGTTTAGGGTTCGGGCTTGAAGACTTGAGCTTTCCCTCTTTCCTTTCTTTCTCTTTTTTTTCTCTCTTTGAAAATTTTTCAGTCCTTTCTTTTATGGAATTTAGGGTATTTATAAACCCAAATTAGTTGGGTTAAGGGCTTGGAATGAAGTCTTAGAGGATGGGAGGTTGATGGCTAGGATTGCATGGTGTGGGAACCAAGGCTCCCTTCCCATTGGTTGGATCCAATTAGGGCTTGGGATTTAACCTCGAATGATAAGGGTTAGATGAAGGGCTGAGATAAAGTTTAGGGTTTGTAAAAGATGAAGGGTTGAGATAAAATTTTGGGTTTAAGGGATCAAGGGTGAGAGATTAGGTTTATCCATTCAACAATCAATTTGATTTGTTGAATGAAATCCAGGGCCATGGGTAGATGTGCTAGATCTAGGGCTACATGGGGGTAACATGGAAGTTTGAAATTCAGATTTCAATCTAAAGGGGGGTGTACAATGGTGTATCGAATCAAGGGCTAAGCATGTTACTTGGGGACAACTCCATTTACTTTCATTGGTTGATGGAAATCTAAGGCTAATAAGCCTTGTGCCAAATCTAGGGTTGCATGGGAGGTCCATGGATTTTTGAAATTAATCTTAGGGAGGGTGTATAAGATTGCATGTGGAATATTCAAATCCAAGGGTTGGTGAAATTACCCTTAAGTGTGAATGCATTTATGAGCATTAATGAGCTAATAAAATCTTTGGCTCATTAATGTGCAATGATGACTTTTAGGGGAATTCAACCCCTTACTGCACAATTCAATTCCCGGGATTCTCGGACTCAGAAACATGTAAACTTAAGGTATGTTTTTAAAGTCTAGGATTTTCCAGTCGCAATGGATCAGTATGAACCAAATTACGATGAGGGTAGGTTGATGAAATTAGGGTTTTAATGACTTAAAGAGTTCTTAAACACATAAAGGAAGGGCAAGATGGTATACAAAAGGTGGCCCTTTGGTTTTATGAACTACAGGTTCAAACCACCTTAAATGAAGACACCTAAGCAGGAAACCACGCTCAAGATTCTCTTTTGGGTAGGTAGGGAATTCTTAATTAGAAATGCCCTTGGAATTGGTGAAAATTTTTGTGTAAATCTAGGGTTATAAAGTATTGAAGTTCAGAGAATCTGAAGTCCGCAGGAACTAACGGCTTATTCAATGGATTCCTAGGTAATCCTCAGGAGCCTTTTGAAGGGGGGTCACTGCGATAGTTGCTTACTGGAGAATGGTAGTATTGGGCTATCAAACATCTTCTGTTGCTCTGGCTTGGGAAACATTCTTTTGAGGACACAGAGAAAACTATGAAAATGGGTCTGATCTTGCTAAATTCTGAATCCGAGAGAGTTCTCGGAGGCTTTATGTGTGTCAAATATAGACTAAAGGTATTTTAACCTAATTTGGACAAAATGCAATGACTTGGCTTGTAGAATTTTTGAGTGGACTTGTTTTGGGTGACAGTACTTTAAAGGCTTCAGAGTTATTTAGAAATGACCACTAACAGACTAAATTTTGGAGTTCTAGTGAAATCCCGGGGTTCAGTTAAGTACATGACACTTGGCCCAAATGTGCTACTCATTTTGAAGTAATTAGGGGAATTTGAGTAGATTAACTCTTCAAATGTTCTTGCATATTAGGGGGTTTTACGAAGGCCTCATCAATCTAGAGAGACAGACACTGACTGATCAAGATTTGGACATCCGAGGTACATTTTGGACCCATATAGGTGAAATGCAGCCAAAATTGACTTTTCACCCCCTAGGAAAGATTTGAGATTTCAAAGGGGTTTGAGACTTCAAATACCCTTTTTCTGAGAGACAACTGATTGAGGATAAGGTAAAAACTGAAAGATGGCCACCGACCTCTCTGAATTCTGATACCAGATGAATCTTTGAGAGCTTTTTAAGTGTCATTTTTCGACCAAAGGTTTTGGAAGGTTGAGAAATTGGTTGTTGCTAGTCTTGAAAAAGATATATTCTATAATAAGTTCCTTGAGGGTGGGATAAATCGGAGTGTGTAGGATCTGACATGACACTATTTAGGTAACAAGAGAAGCTTCGGGGATCTTTTGAGGGTTCAGGGGTAAAATTTGAAGGCAAAAAGGTAAAATGGTATTTTTTTTGCTTACAGGGGAAAAAATGGTAAAAGTGACAATTCTTCGCCTATGATGCTTCGTTATGTGAAGACTTATGGAGGATAGAGATTTGGCGGCAATGTGTAAAGATAACAATTCTTTGCCTTTGAAGGTAAAAGGGTAAAATGGTAATTTTTTTGCCTGTGATGCTTCGCTGTGGGAAGGCTTATGGAGGCAGGGGAAATGGAAGGCAATGTATTTAGAAGTCTTAAATGTGGATCCTCATAGTCCTCTTGATGCTTCTTGAAGAATCAGGGTTTGACCAGGAATGGTGTATTTGGGCATGATCTTTGTGGTGTACTACACATGGTATGATATGGGTGATGCTTTTTACAACCAAAATATCCTTGGTAGACTTCATAAGAGATGCCTAACCTCCTAGAGCCCATTTTTCTCTCCCTAAACCAGGGTCTTGATGCCTAAGTGCTACCTTGATGTTCCTTAATTCCATTAGATGACCCGAGTCAAAATTTAGGCTCTGACAATCCTCTTAAAGTTTGTATTAGGTCTTCTAGATTGTTTCTTTTTGTAATCCCTAGTATTTCTTCTGAAGAAATTTTTTAGTATTTTGAAAACTAAGGCGAGTTCCTCATCGGAGTCCTCATCAATGTTGGTTGGTTCCTTAACCCTGAGAGCTATTCCTTTCTATTTGTTTATAGAACTCAATTTTAATTCAAATGTTTGTATTGACCCTATTAATTCTTGTAGTTTCATTTTGTCAAGGTCTTGACATTCTTCTATTTCTGTAACCTTGGGATTGTCAACATCTAATTTTTGACTTAGGTTAATTAATGAAGCTAAGAAAATTTATCAAAGCAATCTTTAGAATCAGACTCTAGGCTACCTTAGTTTAGGAAAGATAGGCCAAAACTTAGCATCCCCTGAACCTTGATCACCAAAGCCAAACCTGGACTCTAGGTGGTTAGACACCCCCTGTATAGCCTCCCGTGGATACTCCAACCGCGAGAATCAATACTAGTCTCAAGCCATGGGCAAAACCCTACCTAAGGGCCAGCCAAGTACATCTTTTCAAACAAACCCCGATTTTCTAGGAATCACTAGCAGGACTACAAGGCTTCAAACTCCAAACTATCAACCACATTCTCCTCAGAACTCTCTAACCTTCATAAGCCTTCTCACAATGAAGCATCTCAGGTTGAGAAATTATAGTTTTACCCTCATACTCTTAAAAACTCATTTTCATCACTTTCTATGCTCTAAGGTCCCATCCAACCACATCAAAGGCCTTTTAACCCCTCCTAAACCATGCATAGTCCATTAGAGCATTGGGGTTAGTCATTGTACTCACATCGTCAAGGTGTACCATATATTAGCACACTGGGTTGGGTCTAGATCTCTATAACTTACCTAACATGAATGCGGGGTGTTACACTATCAATATTGTTTGTCAGTCTATGGAATCACCTATTATTGGACACTTTCAAGCTATGAAGCAGATTTTACGTTGTGAAAAGGACAACTCACTTTGGAATCCGAATTCTTGCTCAAAGTACTCTTGATTTTTATGCTTTTTTCTGATGTTGATTAGGTTGGATGTCCCTTTACTAGAAGGTTAACTATGGATCTTTACACATTTTTAGGAAGTTATTTTTTATCTTGGAGCGCAAAGAAATAGTCAATTGTAGCTCACTCTAGCACAATGTTAGAAAATCATTCCATGGCCTCTACAATTGCAGAGCTAACCTATCTTTCTTTCATCTTGCATGTTATTGGCACTATCCTACCAAAGACAACTACTCTTTTATGTAAAAACATCAATGTATTTTACATGATGGTTAACCCTGTATTTCATGGATGTACAAAGGATATAGAAATTGATTACCACTTTGTTAGAGAAAAGGTATATCTTGGTGCTTTGGTTACTTCTTTTGTCACTTCACTACACCAACTTGTTAATATATTTACAAAGTCATTACCCAGGAATGTCTTCATTGATTTGATATCCATACTAGGCTTGTGGCCACATCCCCAATCCAATTTGTGGAGGAATAATAAAGAAGGATTCGAAGAATCACTACAAGAAAAGGTGCAATTAGCGGCAACCTTTTTCCATCAACTTTAAGCTCTTTTTTGCCATCAACTCTATACCTTATTGACACAAAACCACAATATATATTAATTATATATTAACTATGTTAATTTAACATTAAGCATAAACTTACATAAATACCGTTAATTTAATATTTAACATAAACTTGCATCAAAATTGCTAATTTATTTTTTCACTTTACCAAAACTAACCCTACTCTTCCTCTTTGTTTCTCAACCAATATGGGAAGAGAGAAAAATGGAACCCTTGCAGGTGTTCACAATCGTTTTTCATAATTGAAAAAATCGTTTCAGATAGGGATTTCAGAGATTTCTGCATCTGATCATTCTGGAAAAACCTCGAATTTGAATTTCGTATTTTGCATTGAGGGCATCAACCACCTCCAAAAGTGCCACAACATCGGTTAGGGCAAAGACAACCGTCACCCTGATCTCCACGGTTTAATGGAAGGAGCTGGAAGGACTCCTCATTACTTCAATGATGGAAAAGGTAGGGTCTTGATCGAGGAAGAAAGAGCAGCCGAGAACATTTACATACAAGTAATTCACTCTTCCTCCGATTCATCTATGTCTATTCATTTCCATCTTTTCTGCAATTGATTTCGGTTTTTCTTTGTGGTTCTGTTAATTTTCAAATGCATTTTTTTTGCTTACCGATTGAGCTTTAATCTTCACTTTTGTTGATGATTTTTCTTCATTCTTTTTGTTAATTTTCATATACTTTTTTTTATTACTTATCAATTGAGGTTCGATCTTCAGTTTTGATGATTTCGCTTTGTTCTTTGAAGAAAATGGAGAGGGAGAGGCTGGAGAAACTAAAGCTTAAGGTGAAGAAAGAAAAATCTGCTTCAGAGAAGGAGAAATCAGAGAAGGTATGATTTGTACGGATAGTCAGGGTTTTTGTGACAAAAATATTTTATTCAATGTTTAAATTTGATTTTTTTGGCTCTTAATTAGCTTTTTTAGGTAAAATAATTTTGATTAGCTGCGTGAAGTACATTTCAATATAGATGAATTCATGTAGAAAAAGTTGAATTGAAAACGAGGCCTATAAGTACAAATTCAAATCTCTGGTTTGGACTTTCCAAAATTAGTAGTGTGGAGAAAGTCTGTTTAGAGAGTTATGATCGACTGATTTAACTAAGTTTTGATTAGGGAGATCTCCTATGTGTTTCCCATTAATTACTAAGATGTTGTGCTTTTGATACTTTTTAGACT